>JADRCD010210774.1:6493-23495 GCA_019843815.1 Montemys delectorum
ATGATGATGATGATGATGATGATGATGATGATGATGATGATGATGATGATGATGATTCATGAGCCTTGCCGGACAAGCGGTTTGTTCATGCGCAAACCAAACGTACCTTCACCCAGTGCAATATATTTGTGTGACTGCTTGTGTCTTTTTATGACTTTTTTGCCTTTTAGAAAATTGTTAAATAAAGCAAGTATATTTTTATTTTCAATTGTTATGCTTTGTTTGATGCAATGGTAGGGACTGAACCCAGGACCTCATGCAAATTAAGCATGTGTTCCACCGCTGACCTATACCCTAGTACTGGATTTTTTTTTTAACATAACATAGACCAATAAACCAAAAAGAATGACACTGTCAAAAAAACCAAAAAACAAAACAAAACAAAAAAACCAAAAACCTTCTTTAAGAACTTCAAAAATGGTAATTAGGAAATCTCCAGTCCCAAAGGCCAGCTCATCACCTTCCTTGCACAGGGCTTTTGCTGGCCTACCTCCTGTCTGTGTGCCTCATGCTCAATCTCCCTGGCCCATTCGAACCCTGGAGGAGTTTCCCATAATGCAGATCTAGCCAGGCATCCCCAGACCCCTTTCTCTTGATGTCTTTTTACATGCACAGTTGTTTAGCAGATTCACTGGGCTGACCCTCAGCTTAGCATGACCCCTGGCACACACTCTCCCATTAATCCTGCCCTTGGCTGTTTGCCTGTGTGTTGGCCTCAGGGCTGATTGCAGAGAGCAGCACTATATACCATTAGGATCGGTATATTGGCATCACTGGGACACAGGCGTCCTACCCTGGCCCTTCCTGAGTGACCGCCTTGTGAGAGCTACTCTGAAGAGGCCTGCTTCCTTTTCCTCTCTCCAAACCAGGGTCCCAGGGACCTGAGCAGAGGGGCAATATGATACTGGGCCTCATGCTCTGCTTCTGGGTGCCTTGAACCTGTCTTCTGACTGCAAGTACCGGGGCAGAGTCTGAAACAAAGCTCTCGTGACAGGTAGGACTGTTTCACCGAGTTCTTGTGGCGGAACTCTAATTGTGCTTCGCTGCCCACTGCCCAAGGACCTGCCCCTCTCCTTTCTCTTCAAACCAAAAGGAAATTCTCTGAGTCTCCTGGGCAGATTGCCCACAAAGCCCTTGGAAGTCTGCAGGCCTGCTGCTGCCTTTGTCCCTCTGGGGATTTACAGCCTGTTATTTTTGCTGCTAACTAGTCACCCTGTGGCCACTATGGCCCTGCTTAGCCTCTGCTGGTCTCTGTTCCTGGCTGGGGTGGGGGGGGGAGCGGGAGGGGGAATCAAAAGGCCCTCATGTTAAAGAAGTCTTCATGCGGGCAAACTTTGAAGGGCATGGTCCAGGGGACAAATGGCAAGAACTAGTAGTTTAGCTAAGGGAGGTGAACAGGAGAAGGAGGGTTTCCTGAGCTCAAGATGGGGTAGGTAGTCAAGCTGCTGTAACAGAAAGTCTAAGCCACCTGGCCAGTGGGCGCACTAAAATAAATTGAAGCTTTGCAGATGGGACCTCAAGCAACAACCCCACCTTTAAAAAAAAAAATCCTGGCTCATGCCTTGCTCTATCTCTACTCTCTTCCCTTCCAAGAAGGATGCTTAATCATACTGAGCCATGCCTCCAAGTGCTTAATTTTTCTTTCCCCTCAGTTCTAGACAGCATACCACCACACATCCCCAACTCACAGTGTCGGACAAAGCTTTGTAATCGTGATTGATTCCCAAACCTAGGAACGGACTAAGCTTACATTTCTCCTCCTTGTGGGCACCTTTGTTTTCCTTGGAGTTTTTGGTTTTCATTGTTTGCTTGCACAATTTCCCTTTTTTGATCCTTCTTCCCCACACACCCCCAGCCCCCCCTTCTAACTCTCCAATCAGGTGTTCTACCGGTATTTCCAAGTGCCTTGTATAGGAGCTACAGGAGCTATCTTATGGCCTTGCTCATTTGGATACATGGAAACATACAACACAGTTTGTAAACTAGGGAGCACACACACACAAATACTACCAAAGGTTATTTTTGCCTACCTCAAAGGAGTGGAAATTTAAAAGTAATCATTTTGTAATTTCATTTCCTGGAAGCTGATTGCTAAACAGTAAAGTCACAAACCAGCTATGACTCGCTCCACTGGGACCATTCCCACTCCCACCCTCCCACCAAGGAGGCTCACTAGTAAAAGTGGAGAATCCTCAGCAGCCCCTGGAGGGGGTGACAAAGAACCAAACTTTTTAGCATGTTGGGACTATCCAGAATATTCCTAGTAGTGAGCTGGGGGAGATGCCTGAGACCAGCACACAAAGCAACAATTCAGAGGCAAACACATTCAGAGGGCAGGAGTGGGTCCCACCAGTTAAGTGACTCTGGAGACTTTCAAACTTCAAACCTCTTGGCCAATTCATCCTACCTGAAGCCTTTGAAGGCTCATCTGTGGAACCACAAGGAGTCTGCCAGACCCATGTTTAGGAGGGTAAAGGGTTTTCCTGCCCAACAGCCTGTCTGTACTTTCCCTTCCTCAAAGATCTTCCAGCCAGGCTGAGTGAAGCACCAAGCTAGGCAGCCACTGAAGTGTTTAGTGGTGCCCAGGCCTAAGGATGGAGTGTGTAAGGCTGGTTAGGAGCTGGCCCCTGTCCTGGCTCTGAAGCAGCAGCAGAAATCCAAGAACGCTGGCGCAGAGCCAGGGGTTCTGAGGGCGCGCGCGCGCGCACGCACGCACGCACGCACACACACACACACACACACACACACACACACACACACACACACACACACACACGCCTCCCGCGGCGAGGCAGGGCCGGCAGATGGACCGCCGACGACGCGGGGCTTGGGCGTCTGGCCGACACAGGCGTGCCTGTTGCAGCCTGCGTGACAAAGCCAGCTAGACAAAGGCGCGGCCAACACCTGTCGCTCCTGGCCGGGCTGCCGCTTTTCTCTGCCGAAGCGGCTGCAGCTGCCAACTGTCACGGGCATCAAGTTACCGGGGCCAGACGGCAGCCTCGGCCTGCAGGAACCAAGGATAGAAGGGGGAGGAGCTGAGAGGGACCGGGGGGGGGGGGGGGGGGGGGGGGGGGACACTAAGGGGACTCGCGGATAAGGGAGGTGAGCGTGGAGAGGGGTTGGTGGACAGGGATATGAGAGACCACCGGATGGGGGTGCGGAAGGACTAGAGGGAAATGAGAGGAGCTTAGGCGGGTACGGGGTGATGAACAAGGAAGGAGAAGCTTGAAGGGGGCAGTTGGGGTGGGGCTAGAATAGACAAGGTAGTGGTTGGGTAAGTGACTTAGAGCACAGAGAAAGAGACGTTCAATAAGAACGACCGCGGACCTTGGAGTAAGAAGGTTCTAGTGTCCTCATGGGTCCAAAAAGATACACACGAGGGTCCTGCTCCTGCGGCTAAATGGACTCCTACTTTCCCTGGACGTTGCACTCTCGCCACCGGTGACCCGAAAGCCCCTTCCAGGTCCCGAGGTTATGGACTTGACTTTGGCACTGCCCTGTCTGAAGCCAGCTCTGGGACTGGAGCGCTGTTCTCGAGAGCACTTTTGGTGAAGCAAGGAAAGCAAACGTACTGTGGGGATGGATGGGTGAAGGGGTGGGAGGAAGGGAGGAATGGATAGATGTACGGACCGAAGAATGTATAGCTAAGCCCGGGCTTACAGGCTGCCAGATCTGGGCTCATAACTCAGCGAAGGGGAGTACAAGCACGCCCGCTAGAGAGAAGCCGGAGGTCACTGCCCGGGAGTCCAGCCCTGCGTTAAGTGGCAGGAGGTCCGGCTGAGGGCTCCGCCCCGCCAGCTGCCAGAGGCCCGCGGGGCCTGACAAAGCCCGCCGCCCTCATTGGCTGAAGGCTGCCTCGCGGCTGGCCGCTCCGACCACGCACAGCCAATCGGTGCATTGACATGTAAATAAGTTGCTATAAAAGGGGCGGGGCCCCGCGGGCCGGAAGACTCGGGGAAAGCTAGTGGGGCCTCCTGGCTGCGACCCATCTCGCAGAGTGGTCTGCACTTAAGGCGCTGGGCGCCGGGCTCCGGGCGCTGTAAGACCATGGCTCCGTCCCAGGCGCCCAGCCGGGACCGTGCAGGCCAGGAGGATGAGGACCGCTGGGAAGCACGGGGGGACCGCAAGGTGCGGACCGGGCTGCGGGTGGACGGGCTTGGGGGAGGCTGCGAGAGCCAGGGGGCTCAGTAGCCGCTTCCCACAGGCCCGGAAGCCCCTGGTGGAGAAGAAGCGACGCGCGCGGATCAACGAGAGCCTTCAGGAGCTGCGGCTGCTACGGGGGGGCCCGGGGGGGGGGGGGGGGGGGGGGGGGGGGGGGGGCGCTTCAGGGTGCAACGCGGAGCACACAGGAGGACTCAACTCCCTTCTCCTCTGCTCAGGTGCAGGCCAAGCTAGAGAACGCCGAGGTTCTGGAGCTGACCGTGAGGCGCGTGCAGGGCGCGCTGCGAGGCCGGGCGCGCGGTGAGTGGCGGCGGGGATCGAGGGCGGGGGCGCTGACCGGGCAAGCCTGCCACCCAACAGCGGGACGCGTCGGCTCCCGGAGCCCCGGTCCTGTCCATGGCGAGGGCTTTCCCCAGAGCAGGACACGCTAATGTGTCTCTTGAGTGAGCCCCGAACCCGCGGAGCGGATCGTCCGAGCCACGGTAGTCACTGCTCACGGTGCGGGATGCTTGCTCTCTTCTTCCCACCCTCCTGCACAGAGCGGGAGCAGCTGCAGGCTGAAGCAAGCGAGCGCTTCGCTGCTGGCTACATCCAGTGCATGCATGAGGTGCACACGTTCGTGTCCACGTGCCAAGCCATCGATGCCACTGTCTCAGCTGAACTCCTGAACCACCTGCTAGAATCCATGCCGCTGCGCGAGGGTAGCAGCTTTCGGGATCTGCTGGGGGACTCCCTAGCGGGGCTGCCTGGAGGCTCT
Organism: Montemys delectorum; assembly: GCA_019843815.1. Classification (NCBI taxonomy): domain Eukaryota; kingdom Metazoa; phylum Chordata; class Mammalia; order Rodentia; family Muridae; genus Montemys; species Montemys delectorum. The sequence continues at coordinate 11,412 of JADRCD010210774.1, forward strand.
GGAAGGAGCAGCTGGCCTCCAGGAGGTTCCCCAGAGTCCCCATTGTCCAGTCCCCCAGGTCCCGGGGACGACCTGTGTTCTGACCTAGAGGAGATCCCGGAGGCTGAACTAAACCGGGTGCCTGCTGAGGGGCCGGATGTGGTACCTACATCCTTAGGCAGCCTGACCGCAGCTCGCAGGGCCCAGAATGTGTGGAGGCCTTGGTGACCAACACTTGCCAGGGACCTGTGAATGGTGGGCTGCCATCCTTAAGTTTCCTTCCTCCCTGGGTATCAGATGAGGTGGAGACAGCCCAGGATGCCCCCCTGGTATGCCCTCCCCAATGCCCTCTCCAATGGATGGGTTGTATGGCAACCCTGATGGCCGGCCCCTGCAGGTCCCTAGCACTATTTTTTGAGGGAATCAATTTCATGGACCCTAGAGCTCTGGATGGGGGCCAGGGGGTGGGGGATGCTACAGAAAGAAGGGAGACTCTTGTAGAGCTGCCAGGGCTCCCTCATGTTCACCTCTCCCTTCCTTTTGGGCCGTCTGATGGATCTAGGGCAGAAGTGGCCAATCTTGAGGCTGAGCATTAGTGTCCTGGGCAGGGGACACACGGGCCATAGCAATCCTGACCTGAATAGAAGTTCAGATTTGCTACTTTAGCTACGAGACCAGGGGAGGCAGGCATATTCTGCAGTCAGTGAAGCTGCTCCCTGTTTGTAACACAGTTGCGCGTGTGAGTTTGGTTGCCATTGGATGCTCCAATTGAATTAAATAAAGAACTCTGGAGTTAGTTTGCTCCTGGTGTACTGTCATTAATGTGTCTGATGTGTGAATGTTCAACTGCATCCAACACTAGTGAATGCCTTTTTAAAGGGCCCACCCTTTGTCAGTAAAGTGCATTGGTGTGGTGCTAATAGACATGCCCCCACTGGCTGCTGGCCAGGTCCTCTGTGCCCCCCCCCCAGGAGTGTGTGTCCTAAGGATTCCACTAGCATTGGGTTTGTCTCCAGGGTAACTAGGCCGTAGGGAGACGACCTGTCCATGCACCATTCTCTGAGGAGCTCCCAGGACTAACGCTGGGGACTAGTTGCTTGTTCTTTGCCTTGGAAGTGTCTTTCAAAGGCCTGGCTTCAGTTCGTGAGCATGGTGCAGATGTCAATCTTTCTCAGGTTGTCACTTTTTTTTTCCTTTTTAAAAATGTTGTGGCTGTGCTTATAGACACGTGTAAGGAAGTCAGAGGATAACTTTGGGGAGTTCTCTCCTTCCATTATGGTTTTCCAGGATCAAACCTGGGTCCTTGGGTTTGACTGGGAGGCCTTTTTTACCAACTGAGCCATACAATGGATTCCCTTGTCACTTTGCTTGGTGGGCATTTCCTCTGGTGCCTCTGAAGAGACAGAGAGTGCTTGACATGAAAGTGCCTTGGGCCCAGGCACCTTGGGCCTGAGGTTAGGTTAGGCCCTGGAGGTCAGAATCCTGGGGGAGGAGGAAGTGGAGAGGATGGGTATGTAGGATGCCTACAGATACTCAGTTGGCAGGAATCACTGGCACCATTAGAGAGCCCCCTTCCCTCTAGGACCCCAAAGCACATGGTTTTCACTAGGCTGCAAGCGGGCCAGCTAGCATGTGACGCTTTAACATTGTCATCTTAGGTCATGTGCCTTTAAGAGCATCTTTCTCAAAAGCTTCAGGTCCTCCAATGTTTCAGCATTTGGGGGTTCATCTCTATGCTAGGTTGGAAATCTGTGCAACCTAATCCTAGCATTGGGTTGAGCTGTGGGCAGCTGGAGGAATGGAAACGTTATTCCTGAGATTATTTTCTTTACTTCAAACTAGTGTAGAGTTCCAGAGGGACACACATCATGGGCCCTCTTGCATGGCTTCTATCATTATCTAGAGACTGTGGCACTAAGCTCTGATGCCACCGGTGAGGGCATTAGCCAGGGACTGCTTGAAGGAGCACCTCGCTCTGATGTCAGCACTTGTATCTTTCCACAGGCCCCTGGACAAAGAGGGAGGTCTTACTCCTTTTGCAAGGAGACCCGGAATAAATGTGCCAGTGGGCCCAGGACCCACTCAAGGTCAGAAGCCACTGACTGAGCTCCAGCCCTGTGCTCCTCCAACCCAGAGCCAACCTCTTTGTGATCCTTAGCCCACTGTCCCTCAGAAGTGGAAATGGCTTCCAGAGTGACAACTACTGTTGGCCTCAGCCAGGAACTGCCTTTATCTAGGGCACAGCCTGGGAGCACAAGTTCTGTTTTCAGCTACACCATTATTTCATTCACCCTGCCTCCCCTCTCTGCAGTCCCTAGGTTCCCTTCCAGGCCCCCCTGCTAAAGGATTTTATGCCCTAGTTTCCCCTGAAGACTGCCACCTGGCCCCAAACCCCTTGATCCTGTATTTTCTATAATAGCCAAAACAAGTGACCACAAACTTGGTGGCTTAAAAGAGCTTGTAATACCCAGCATTTCCATAAGTTTGGAGTCCAAGTCAGGGTTTCAGCAGGCAGGATTGTGCTTCGTGATGCCTATGCTTGATTGCCAACTTGACTACAGCTGGAGTTAACTAAACCCAAGCAGCTGGGTACACTTCCGAGGGATTTTTTTTTTTTTCTTTAAAAAAAAAAATCCTTTGAGGTGGGAAGATCCACTTTTCATCTTTTGAGATAGGAAGATCCACCTTTAATCTGAGCCACACCATCTTGGTGGCAGCCTGTATGAAGGGCATGGAAGAAGGAAGCTTGCTTGCTTTACGTGCTTGCTCTCCCATGCGCTGGCAAGCTCATCCCTTCACTGGCACTAGAACCTACTTCAGGATTCCAGTGTATACTGAAGACCAGCTGAGATATCCAGCCTCATGGACTGAACGACAGCTGGATTCTTGGGCCTTCCTTTGGTAGACAGCCATTGCTGGACTAGCTGGACCACAGCCTGAAAGCCATTCTTAAAAATCCCCTTTATAGCCGGGCGGTGGTGACTCATGCCTTTGATCCTAGCGCTTGGGAGACAGAGGCAGGCAGATTTCTGAGTTCGAGGCCAGCCTGGTCTACAGAGAGAGTTCCAGGACAGCCAAGGCTACACAGAGAAACCCTGTCTCAAAACAAACAAACAAAAAAAAAGTCCCCTTTATATATCTCTATCAGTCTATTTGGATATAGACTCATTCTATATCGTCTGTTCTTCTAGAGTACCCTAATACAGATTTTGGTAGCAGAAGCCGTTCTAGAACAACAGGAGTATATGGATGGATTTTCTTAAGTATCTGGGACAGGCCTTCCAATTTGCCAACACCTATAGGTTTCCAAAGCCTCTCCACTTTCTGCTCCTAGCAAGTTGGAGAGCGCTGAAAGCCCATGATGTGAACTATTTTACAAACTTAATGAGACACATGCATTTGATTATCCTGATTCACCAAATTATGAGAGGCAACAGATTTGGTGAGCCTACCTATAAAATTTTAACAACTTGTGGAAAAATAAGGACAATGATGATGCTGGCTGATATCATGGCAATTTGGGATAAGGTTACCAAGGAAAAGAATGGGCTCCATGATCAAACTAAGCAATGTCTAGCATCTCAGAATACATTGAAGGACAACCATGAACTCCAAGATAAATTGACCATTTATGGGTGCAAATAAATAATCTAAGAGTTTCTAAGTGTGCCCTGGAAGAGAATCTTCTCTCTGGCAGTGACAGAGCTCAAGTATTAGAAAAAATCAAACCAAAGCTCTCACTCTAAGGTTGGCTGAATTACAGCAAAAAATCAAGTCCCAACCTCAAAGAGTGTCAGTAGTTAATGGGGGGGGGCGTTAGTGGGTAAAAAGTGGGCTCCTGTACCTAGAGATAGAGATGTGTGGGAGGGCCCTATCGAGGCTGAGAACACTGAACCCTCAGATTTTTACAAAACCAAGTAAAAATCAGAACCCTAGGAAGCAGTAGTCTCTCCACCCTCAGAAGATGTACACCCACCCTGAAAAACTGTTTTCTCCACCTTTGAGGAAATCAACCCTTCACTGTCTGCTAAAATAACGATGTCAGGTCAGATAATATTGATGTGGCCAAGGTAGCAATGGTGGAAATCTGTTGTTATTATTGTTGTTGTTTTAAAAAGGAAAGAAAGAGAGAAAGAGAGGGGGAAAGAAAAATGAAGGCTGGAGAGATGGCTCAGTGGTTAAGAGTACTGAATGCTCTTCTAGAGGTCCTGAGTTCAATTTTCAGCAACCACATGGTAGCTCACAACCATCTGTAATTGGGATCTGATGCCCTCTTCTGGTGTGTCTGAAAATAGCTACAGTGAATACTCACATACATTCAATAAATAATTCTTAGAGAAAGAGAGAGAAAGAAAGAAAGAAAGAAAGAAAGAAAAGAAAAATGAGAGCCAGATGGTGGTGGCACACATCTTTAATCCTAGCACTTGGGAGCCAGAGACAGGCAGATCTCCCAGTTCAAGACCAGCCTCGTGTACAAAAAAAGCAAGTTCCAGGACAGCCAGGGATATACAGAGAAACCCTGCCTCAAAAAAAAAAAAAAAAAGAAAAAGCAAATAAAACAAAACAAAACAAACAAACAAGCTCTAGGTAGCTCATCAGAGGATGGTCTCTAATGTACTCCAACACACACAAGGCACATATGCCAACAAGGGACCCTTCCAGTGACCCTGCCTCCCTATGCCAGGATCTTGTGTCCTGGCTCTATCCTTGCTGGCCTAGCACCCTGGTTGATCTGGCTAAACAGAACCGAGGCTGTGACCAGCTGCCCGACATTCCTCCCAAGGGACATTTGCTACAGAGCCAGCACCAAGTCACTGTCCTTGCCACCAGTGGATGTGGATGTGAGGCTTTGCTATGCACTGGCCAGTCCGAGTTGCAACTTGACCTGTGCCCCTTCTGTCTGTGAGGGGATCCTGCCTGCAGATATTAGTGGCATCACTGAGAGCTGAGTTGCTTGGTCGTTAAGATTCATTTGCTGTGAGACATTCCCTCTTTGCTCTGTGTGAATTCAACAACAACAACAAAACACCTGTCTGCATCTTGTGACCCAAAAATCATGCTCAAGACACAGTCCCATCTCCATGTGCAACTTAACCCCTCCTGGGCTGTCACTCTTATCCAAAAAAACTTTTTTTTTTTTTTTTAAATCTCTCTGCATCCTAAAATTCTACCCCTGTAAGTGTTGCAGCTTGGAAGGGGAAGGCTTCCCCTACACAAGTATTACAACTCTGCTCCAGCTGTGGGGGAGATCTATCCCTGCTGCCAATGTAACAGCTCAGTTCCGGCAGGGGGAGGGTATCCAGAGAAAGTGTTACAGTTCTGCTCAGAGCAGTATCCTGGCAGTGAGGAGCCAAGGAATACCAAAAAGTTACATTGTATAGAAAAGTCTCACACAAGAGATTGTTGGGGGTGGGGGAACTGCTCAGGCAAGAAGCATCAGTGAACTGGACAGAAGGCAGGGGAGGGTTTATATTGTGTTTCTGTGGCAAGCTCAGGACTGGTGGGATTGTGTTTCTTGGCCTTGCGCTTGGGGTTAAGTCAGGGTCGGTGTGATTTTCCTTCGGCCCCTTTATCCTACCACCCTCAACTCTACCTTGTTGCTCCCCCTACCCATTCACCCAGGAGCTCCATCTATCTATCTTCTCTCCAAACGGGTAGCTTCCTACATCCTGACCACTTACTGCCATGTCAAATGAATATCACAAACTACCAGGAACACCACTGATGGTTGCCTGAGTGCACTTCCCAGAGTTCCTGTGGCTGGCAAGATGGCTAGTGGTAAAGGCGCTGGCCAGTACAAGCCTGATGTGAGTTTCAGCCCCAGACAGAAGGAGAGAACCTACTCCACAAAGTTTTCCTTTGACTCTCCTTCCTCCCTGCCCCTCCACGATAATTTTAAAAAAATATTTTTTTAAAATCTTCAGCTGCCAGTAGTAGTAGCCCAGACCTTAATCTCAGCACTTAGGAGGGAGAAGCAAACTGTGAATTCAAGGCCAGCTTGTTCTACACAGAGTTCCAGGACACTCTGGGATATCTGTCTCAAAACACAATAATAACTAAACAAACACATAATTAAATAAACAAATAATCTTAAGAGGGTGGAGAGATATCTCAGTGGTTAAGAACACTGGTTGCTTTTGCAGAGAACGGTTTCCAGCACTCACAAAGCTGCTCACAAACATCTGTAGCTCAAATTTCTGGGGATCTAGTGCCGCCTTCTGGCCTCCGTTAGCACCAAGCACGCACAAGACATGTGCCCGGTGAGCAAACATGCAGGCAAACCATGTATATATAATACTATTTTTAAATTAAAAAAAAAAAATCTTGCAGTCATCCGCGATTTCCTTTCTTTTCCTGTCATCCCACTTCCTGTCAGTCCGCCATTTGGAAATCTATCTCCACTGTGTTCCTTGCCACTGAGGGAGCCCATCTTGGGGAACCCGGAGGAACTGAGAAATGGAAGGGCTTGTAGCACCATAGCCAAGGAGAGATGAACGAAAGGTTCAGAGCCTCTAGGCTGGACCCAAGTCTCGGCCCCGCCCCTCCCGAGAGCTGCGCGGGCCCTCCTGTGAGAGGCAGTTCCCGTGCGCTCCCAGAGACCTGTGCGCGAGCAGGTGTCAACGGTGCCAACGATGCCAACGGTGCCAAGGGCCACAGAGGGGCTGGCAGCCGAAGGAAGGACGGCCGCGTTCTGCTGAGCCGCCAAGGGATCAGGCTTGTCAGAGGAGGAGCGCGCATGGCACTGCATCTCCGAAGCCCCTAAACACCCTGGAAGTGGTTTACCGTTGGTGGGTGCCCCCCTCATCTCCAGGCCCAACTAACCTCTTTGACTTGCAACCATCTTAGCTATGTCTGTAGCTACCTAGGTCTAGAACCTTCCCCGTGGACTGCCACAACGGAAGTTCCAGCTTTCTTTCCTATCCCCCTACCTCTGAAGCTTGTTCTCATTCCCAAACCCCCTGCCGCCCAGCAAGCCAGTCCCTACTTCCCTTCCCCTGCCCCCCTCAATGGGTGAGCCAGAAGTTATAATGCAGCCCTCTTAGGGTGGGTGACTTTGCCCTGTCCTTCTGTTGCAGGATCTGAGCAGCCACTCACTGGGCAGCACCTTAGCTGCTGTATTCACCATGCTGAAGGAGGCTGTGGGCATCCTGTCCAGAGAAGCAGGATGCCCAGGACCATGCCTACCTTCGCCAAGGTGAGTGCTCTGTGGGAGGAGGGCCAGGTTGAAGAGCCTGGGAATGGGAGGTCGAGTGCCCTCCCTTCCTGTTTCTCTCTCCAGTGCTCCCAGACAGCTTCTGCTGGTCTTGAGTGGTAGTGGTAGTTGAGCTGAGAATCCACAGAGGCAGTCCTGGGCATCCTCTCTTAGAGGGATATGGGGATGCTGCACAAAGGCAACAGGGGGGAAGAGAAGGACCATTGCCTATGGGATGGAATGTAAGCTTCAGGATTGGCCTTGAGCCCAAACTTCTCTGTTTTCTGTCTAAGGATGTGGTGGGAACTTGAAACCTGAGACTTCCAGAAGATGCTGGCCACCAATTGGTGCCTTCCCGAAGAAACCCCACAGGTCCTGCCAGCACTGGACCCTTGCTCTTTCTCCTGTAGCTTTGCCTTGGCTCAAGACCCATCTGCACCAGTTCTCTGGTCCCCGGGAGTTCCTTTGGAGGCCTGGCTGTCCCTGTGCTCTGCAAGAGCAGACAAGATGTGGGTCTGGTTGGGCCCCAAACAGGCCTGAACCTCTGCGTGAAGGAGGAGACTGGAGTCTCTCCAGCCAACAAATCACTGGAGATAGCCTGTTTCTCTTTGTGACCAGGAGGAGTTTCAGCAGGAAATTCAGCCTAGTCCTGGGGGGGGGGGGGGGGGGGGGCACAGCCTCTGACTTAAGAATGTAGTTTCAAAGGGGATGAGAGACTTCCCAAGCATCAGTGTGTCAGACACAAGGCCAGGGCAGAGTAATGAGCATGGTGAGAGTTGAGGAAAAGCTGAGATGCCCTCCAACAGGCAGGCCCCAAGGAAGGCTGCCTGAAGGAGGCAGCTCATAAGCCCTGCAGGCTATGGAGATGGTCAAGCGTGTGACAGAAGACTGGGTTTGAATTTTAGATTTCCTCAAGATAAAGCTCCTGCCCTCTAAACGTGGAAGGGAACCAGGCATTTGGGAAGCAGCTTCGCCTTGGAGGGAGCTGGGCTGTGTCAGAAGGGTTCAGCAAGCCTGCCTTTCTGTGGCTCCACTGAGCTCTCCTCCTTTCCCACTGGGTACAGAGCTTGTGCCTTCTGGACCTCGATCCCATGAGGCTTCCTGGCAGCAGCTTCCGCAGAACTGGAGGTCTAGGTTGACTCCATCCCATCCAGTTGTGCTCCCTACTGTCCTGTGGTGGAGGCACCAGTGGGGCCGTACAAGAGCAAAACTGGGAGATGGTACCCATGCGCAGAAACCCTCAAGGGGTTCGCCCTGGGTAAGAAAATCAGCCAGAGATGTCTGTTGCTGTGTAACAAACTACCCCACAATTTAGAAGCTTAAACATATTACAGGTTCGGTGGTTTAGGAATCCCAGTGGTTAGTGGTGTCTCTGGTGGTATCCCACTCACAGACTACAGTCTGAGTGTGCTCTGGCCATGGTCTCTGCTGTGATGGCCCAGCCAAGAGGAGATGCTGTCACTCTCAAAGTACAGTTGACAAGATTTCAGATCCTTTCCAGCAAAGCCACAAAGGGTCTTATTTTCTGCTTTTTGGCTGGAGGCCTCACTTCATTGCACAGGCCTATCCACAGTGCGCCTCTCAATATGACGGGTGCCTCCCACCTGGCCAAGCAAGCAAGAGAGAGCAAATGAAGTGGGCTCTGTCGCCCATCTGGCTTCATAAGGGGAATTCTGGGATGTTTTTGAGTTGAAGGCCATACATACTAAAAGGCAGCAAGTCTAGAGTACCTACACTGGGAAGGGGAATGTTGAGGACCACCTCCTGGGCCATCTCCACAGCCTGCCAGGACACCATCCAAATCCTATTAGTGTCCTCACCTGGGCACACTACTGTGTTCAGTATCTTGTTACCCTAGTGCCACATTTTTAAACCCTGAACTGTGATACCCTAAGATAGAACACGTTTGTTAGAGCTGCCTGCCTCTGGTATCTGTTGACCCCTTTCCAAGACAGCTGATCCCCTTGAATTTCCCTGAGTGGCATAAGGCGTCAAAGCTGGGTGGTTAGGCTGTCACTCAAAGAACAAGCTCGGGCCCTGCTCTGAAGTTGATACTTGAGAGATCCCTGAGACTGGGAAAACTGATGGCTAAGCACGTAGAGACGTCTGCCTGCCTGTGTCCTTGCTCGTATCCATAGGGGTCACATAGATAAGGCTTGAAGATCAGAGCCCCTATCTTGGGAGAGCACCTCTTTATCCTCCTAGAAAAGATCAGGGACCCTCATCCTAGAGCTCCCTACAGTCTTGAGGTTGGCACTCCCCCTGCACCTACCCTAAAGCTACCAGTTCTGCCACAGGGTGTTCCATCATCCCATGGCAATCTCTGGTTAACTTTGTTTTAGAATTTCCCTGCTCAAGGTCCATGAAGAGCTGGCATCTTTGGTTATTTTGTCTATAGATGTAATAAACTCAATCAAGGCCTGTTTGTACTGGGGGTAAAATATATGGGGGGATGAAACCTATATGTGTGAGAGACAATATCCACTTCTGCCTGAAGCTCATCTCTTTACTGGTGAACCTCAACTGATTTGCTCTGTTTGACAAGGAATACTGGAATAGCCAGAGATGGAATAAGAGGTCCTTGATTTTATTACACTGTACCTTCCCTTGCTCAGTGCCAAATTCCTTTCTGCCTCTGTCCTCCTGTTCCTTCAGATATCTGAACCAGAATCACCTTAGCCATCGATAGACTCAGTAGGCTGGAAGGAACTTGGAGTTCCTTCACCAGCTCCTCAGTAGGCCAGCAATTGAAGCCAGACACGGAGCTGCCTTAAGCATACAGCAAGGTTTAATCCACATTGTAGGTATGCCCCTCAATGGACCATTCTGCATTTGCAAGACCCAGCCACTCCACATCTGGTCAGCCCCAGCACTAAAACAGTAATCACTTGTGGCTAGAAAGGTAAAATAGCATAGCACTTGTGGAAAAAATTCAGTGGTTTCTCAAACTACACGATGACCATGTGATCCTGTGTGACAATCCTAGGCATATATGAGAGCTCTAGCAGTTTTAACAGCTGTGTCCACAGAACTGACAGTATCCCAAAGGTGGGAGCAACTTAAGTATTCAATAGGTAACCACAGATGTAACTAAACATGACCAGTCCATGCAGTGGGACATTATCGATCGAGAATGACACTCATATGTGCACATGAATAAAACACTAAATGAAATAAATGCAGAACAAATAGTGTGGGATTCTAACAGGAGCCTGAGAGGCAAATTTACAAGATAGGGGAACAGGACAAACTGTTTCAAAAAGTCAATGAGCGTTACCTGGAACAGTTGCAGTGGGGAGTGAATATATTGTATGCATATCTGAAATTCTCAAAATATATTAAAATGGAAAGTACAAGGGCAGCTTTGGTACTAGATTATCTAGTAAGGTCTAGAGTCGGTAGGGGCTGGGAAAATGGAGATAATGAGTCTCGTGCAACAACCAACTTTATTCAGAGCATCAGACAATTCTGAGGGTTAAGAATCACATGAGTAAAGTGTATAATCACAAGGACAAGTGCACTTGTCAAAAGTGTTTTTCCAGAGAGGCATATATTTAACAGCAGCAAGCAATATACTCTGAAGTAAACTCACCTGGGGGGAGCACAAAAACACATTCCAAGAATAATCCTGTTTTGAAGAAAGCGGTCAAGACTTTTTTCACAAGCACTCAGAATTCTCACAGGACTGCATTCTTGGACCATGTTCCTACAGTAACTTGCGATATAATGTGCTTAACACCATGATCACACAATCAGGGCTGAACTTGATGTGCACTTGATCATAGTTCACCAGTTGAGATGGTGGCACATGTCTGTAATCCACTTGGAAGACTGTGGCAGGAGGATTGCTCCAGGTTTCAGGGCCCCCTGGCCTACATGGTAAATTTTGACTTATTACACAGGATTCCATTTCAACCAAACCAAGCCAACTAACTTGACATACCTCAATATAGTCATAAAGATGGCTTTTGACCCAGCAATCCAATCTTTGGGCATTTTCCAGTAGAAATGAAAACCCATGCCCACCAAATGGACATAGAATGCTCATAGCAGCACTGTAACAGCTCCCAGACAGGTCAGATATGGTCACTACGAGCAAGGAGTGGTGTGCCTACATAAATGGGTGGATTACAGTTTTGACAATGTGGCCGAATGCCACAAAGATGATGAAGGAAAGTCAGTTGAAAGAACATGCTGTATGTTTTGCTGTAGTTTTCCACTCATGCAGTTCAAGTCCAGACAAATTCCAGGGCAGAGCACTAACAGTGATCTTCTCAGGAGACCATGCCTGCAATATGTGTGTGTGTAGAGTGCACAATCCTCTATTCTGGATCTTTGTTATATGGCTGTGTTTGGTTTCTGAGAGTCATTTAGCTTTATGATTCATGCACTTGTCTGTAATTAGAATTTGACTTCAAAGTTTAACCACACACCTGTTAGAATGGTTAAACTCCAGAAGACTGAGAACAGATGTTGGCATGCTGGCACGGATGCAGAGAGCAGGCACTCCCATGATGGATGGGAAGGTAAAATGGAACAGCCATGTGAGAACACACTGATTTCTTCCAAAACAAAATATACTTTCACTGTATAACCAAACAAACACACTCTTCTTGTCTAGCCAAGGAAGCAGAAAACTTAAGTCCACACAAATGTCTGCACATGGGCATTGTGATGCTTGATGTTGGCTGTCAACTTGACTGATTAACATGTCTACAAAATTAGTAAAATACATTGTGTGTGGTGGGGGGGGCGAGAGTGCATGTACTTTCTGAAACAATTAGATCACAAGGCTCTGATCTAATGAAAGGTTTAACTCATTGTCAAGTTTAACATTTTTTAATTGTTGGCAGGTGGTAAGGCAGTGGAAAGTGGATACTGTAGAAAGTAGGTGACTGGGAACTTGTCTTTTT
>JADRCD010210775.1:3212-27749 GCA_019843815.1 Montemys delectorum
TCCGTGGTCCCATGTGAGCAGCGGTCATTCCGTGGTCCCATGTGAGCAGCGGTCTCTCCGTGGTCCCTGTGTTGTTTCAAGAGGCTCAAGGGTTTTTTTGAGACTCAAAGACTTGAGCCACATGAAAAATGTAGAGCCAGAGCTCAGGTTTAGGGAAGATACTGTCTGCTAGCCTGAAGATTCATGCCATACATAGTCCTATCTCTTAAGTAGTCTCTCATAGTAGATGAAGCGCACACTCTGTGCTGAGCTATTGCTTTCCACAACAGAACGGTAGTGGGGGCCCAGAGGCTGATGCAGCTATAGTCCAAGGAGATTTGTCTGGTGAGTGAAGACCACCCTTTTGTCTGTGTGTTACCTAGAGGGATATATAGAACCTCAAAATATCATCTATCCACAAGTACCCTGTACCTGTGGGACTAGCACTTAGTGGTGGAAGAATTAGATGAGGGAGTAAGAGTTTGGTGTCTCAGCAAAGTTGACATCATTTTTTCAAACCATCTATCAGCTCTCTTTGAGTAAGCCTCAGAACACTGCTCACTTGTTCACATTGCCATTCTCAGAAGCCTAATTCAAATTACATAAGGTACATGAGGTTCCCTGTGAGTGTGAAGATGGGGATGGTACTGACTTCAGCTATTCAGAAATAGCTGGCTCTAGCAATCTGTACAAGACCTCCTTGGTATCTGCCAGCTCTAGCCACCATGCCGGGTTTCCTTGTTTCAACTCTTTCCACCTCTTTAACCCTGCCATAGACCAAGTACTAAGGTCACTCACTAGGCAGGAGGCTTTCCTCAGGTAATCACTGCCATCACATTGAAACCACGTGTCCTCAAGAGTAAGCATACCACTGGAGGCTACTAGGAAGGCAAAGAGCTTTATTGTCTAGAACTCATATTGGATAAGCCACCTGCCCTTGCATTTGACAGCCTTCTGGCATTCTTTCTTTCCCAGAACATCTAGGCTATTTCTCACTCTGGTCAGACATTAACTACCAAAAAACCCAGGGAATCTGTGACTGTCCCTATGGGAGGAGATGCAGGTCTACTAGGGGAGTACATATAAAATAGAACATGCTGCAACCTACACTTAAAGTTCTTTACAGCCTTTAATGTCCACAAGAGATGTGCCATGACCCTGTGTCCTCAGCAGCTGAAATGTGTTGTCTTCTCAGATTTCAGAATTTCAAGAAAAACACAGGAGGAGGTTAGTAGCTTTCTATCAAGAAAAGGTAAATACAAGCAAACTCTCAGTTTTTTAATTGTTTGATCTTATAATTTCAGTGGGTTTTGTTTTGTTTTGGGGGGTTGGTTCTTTTGTTTTTGGGGGTGTTTGTTTGTTTGTTTGTTTGTGAAAGGGTTTCTCTGTGTAGCCCTGGCTGTCCTGGAACTCAGTCTATAGACCAGGCTAGCCTCGAACTCAGAAATCCACCTGCCTCTGCCCCCCAAGTGCCACCACTGCTGGCTAATTTCAGTGTTATAATATAGTTCAGTTCCCTGCCCTCCCCCTCTCAACAGTCTCACTGTGTAGACCAGGCTGGCCTCAAACTCATAGGGATTTACTTTGCCTCTTGAGTACTGAGATTAAAGGCATGTACCACTATGACCAACTTTAAGTTCAGGATCAATAGGGTTTACTAGCACCTGGGAGGTTTCTTTTCCTTTACATTTCCAGTTGAGGGGGTGGTTTTTTTTCTTATGACCATCAGTCTGTTGGCCTGACCTACCAAGGAGCTCCTCTGCTCTGGGTAATGTACATGGAGCAACCTACTCTGGCCACTTGGGCTCCCTCAACTAGACTGGCCCATACTAGGGCTACAGGAGAATGAGAGCAGTGCACAGCCTTCTCTGCTCATCTCTCTTGTTTTTTATATAAAAGTTCTTTTTAAAACTCCAAAGATTATCTAACAAATGAGGTGAGGAGCCTATTTATAAAGCCATAGCATTCTGTGAACCTGTCATCAAGTTTAGTCCACTGACTTGGTACATAGATGGAACAGGCAGATAGGGTCCCCAGGTTCTGTGTACTCACTGACCTCACTCTGTCATCCCGCACTCTATCCATAGTACTCCTACATTTCCCTGACAGCTACCCAGAATCCAGCCTAGAGGCTTCCTACCTCCAGTCAAGTCTTGGTTACACATTTGGTGTGCGTTACCTTCTTAAACCTCTCAGCAAACAAGAGGCTTTACGTACACCACTCTAAAATTGGAGACTTTAAACCTACCTCTGGAGGTTTCCTAGTTCCTTGTGACAAGACCAGATCTAAACCCTGACATGTTGTAGACTGCATTCTGAAATCTGTGTAGATATTTTATGTCCTGTAGTAGGGCTCATCTCAGACTTGACCTCAGAATCTCTAAAGAGCACTTATCAGAGCTTACTAAGCTCTAGGCTCTTACTGGCTAGCTTAGATCTACTGCCTTGTAGAGACAGAGCTTGGTTTTTCTAGAGATCTAACAGGACTCAGCTCTATACAGAGGTCCTGATGAACCAGGCTTATTGCAATGTTACATTTTATAAATGTAAACAAACCAAATATGTTGTCTGAACTGCCTTTTGGAATAGTTATCTAATAATGCAGTCATTTATATTCAGATTTCTCAGTTGGAAGAATCCCTCAGAAAGTCGGTACTACAAATCAAGCAACTACAAAGGTAAGAGTACCTCATGGGAACAGTCATCAGAGATGAAGGGTTCCTATGGAGGCTTCCAAATGATTCCTGAGGCATTGGTAAGGGGCCAGTAATAACAGTGGCCATAATGCAGATGGTAGCTGCCTGCATTCTCTTTTGTGATAGGGCAGCCAGCTATGGAGGATGAGCTTGACATGGCATGTGTTCTTCAAGGCATCTCCACTGAATGAGTCCATTGTATTAGGGTTTTTTTTTTTCATTTTTGTGACAAAAGCAGCTTGAGGAAGGAAGGGTTTATTTTTGTCCCCCAATTTAAGGGTACAGCAGTATATTATGGTGGGAGAGGCGTGACAACAATAGCTTGAGGCAACTGATCATATCTGTATTCAAAAGCAGAGAAAGATGAGTGCTAGTGCTCAGCTCACTTTCTTCCTTTTATTAAATCTAAAACCTCAGCACATGGAATAGTGCTACCCAAATTTAAGGTGAGTCTTTCTACTTCATTTAATTCAACCTACAAATTCTCTCAGAGATATGTCAGAGGATTATTTCCTGTGAGATTATAGATTCTATAAAGTTGGTAATATTAGACATCACTAGTCTACCTTTCATCAACTTCATTACTAAACATATCATTTTAAAGCTATAACTTTCTACCATGACCATCTGATAATGCAAAATGCTATTCAATTTTAAAAGTCCACATAATTTAATGGTTCCAATACTATTCAAAAGCATCAGTGTAGAGTCTCCTATGAGACTCAGTTCATGTCTTAACTGTGAGACTCTACAAAATAAACCAAGTTATGTACTTATACATACAGTGCACAAATTAAGCATTTGTTTTCCAGAAGAAAATAATGTGGTCAAAGCAAAGGAAGATAAGACCAATACCCAGAAAGGAAAACACCAAATTGTATTAGTCCGTGTCCACTATGGAGAGTTAGAATCATCCTGTTAGAATTGTCTGAGTTCAAAAGGACTTTGGTAACCCACCATGACAATGCACAAAGCTCTTCTTTTAGGATGGCTCCACTCCATATCTACAGCTTTCCTTGCTGATGTACCGTGATCCTGGCATCTCCAACATTCTGGGGTCTCCATTGTGCTTCAGCTTCTCATCTTTATACAGTAGCCCCTCATGGCCTCCTTGCATAGAATTCAACTGTATCACACATTTCTTGGTCTCGGTGACTTTCTGAAATCTTAACATAAGCCTCAATGGTTTCCTTATTGATGCATCTTTCAATCCTTATAACCAACACCACATGGATAAGGCTGCTAAATTTTGCTGCCAGCTTGAGCCTGGCCCCTTGCGCCATAGTTTTGCATCAGCCTCTATGTACCTTACAGGATGATCCTAAGGAAACTCTTCCCTAGAATATAGTTGGCTTTCACAAGATGGAGCCTTTGATGGTGGGAGTCTTGCCTCAGAGTTCTTGTCCTATTTTCCCAGTGCAAAGCTTAAGTTTTCTCTTTAATGATGTTAATCTATTTAAAAATTACAGCTACTTTCTCATCACTCACACTTGTCTGTCTATAACTTTAAACTACTTCTTTTTCCTGCTAAGGGACAATTTATTTATATATTTGTTTTACTCTTGCTCTTTTCTTCCTGAAGACCTGGTTAAAAGATAAGAGCAGTGAGCAGTAACCATGGCACAGCCCAGGTACTATTCTGTCTTGGAATTTCCTCCACAAACAAATTAGTCTATTTCTTTTTAATTCAGCCTCACTGAAGTTCTTAGAACATGACTAGAATACAGCCAATTTTTTTCCAGAACATAACACAAATGGCCTCTAGCCCTTCTCCTCTGTACCTTATGAGCTGAGCCTCCACCATCTATATTTCTGTCAGTATTTTTTTTCTTCCAATTCCCCACCATCAGGGCCCATTAAGACTGGCCCACTAATCTCTGCTTGTGATAATCTAAGAAGTTTCTAACCCTAAATACCAGACTCTTCCACATTCTCCCTGAAAACTGGTTTAAAAGGCCTAAAGAGCCACGTGACCAGCTTTATCACAGCAACAGTTGTACTTCTCGGTACCAATTTTCTATATTAATTATTTTTCTCATGCCTGTGACAAAAACATATACTACTTAAGGAAATAAGTTTATTTTTACCCACATTATGAAGTGGCAGTCCTCCATGGTAGGAAGGCATGGAGGTAGTAGTACCTGGTCATATTGCTTCTGCAGTCACGAAATAGGTAAATTCTGGTGACAAGCTTGCTTTCTCTTTTCAGTACAAAACCCTCTTAGCTCATTGGATGGTACTACATCCACATTCAGAATGAGTTGTCCCAACTCAGGTAACCAGTCTATAAATTTGTTCACTGCATGCCAAAGGTTTAGGTAATTCTAAATCCTCCCAAGTTAGCAATTAAGATGAATCATACAGTCATGCATCATAATGGAGCAGATCCCAAAGTACTACAACTGACCAAAAGTATGTAACATTCTGGAAATGTCTAACCACCTGGAAAATAACAAACGTTAAAATTGTCATTTCTTGTCTGTCTTAGTAACTACCTCAGTAATACTCCAGTTATGAAACTCTCTGCACTTAATGTCCATGAGATATGGAATCCATAACACACCATAGTTTAGTCAACATAATGATACAAGACTTGGTGCATGTTTTGTTGAGTGGTAGCTATGTTTTTCTAAAATAATGGTACAATTTCCTATGAAGCTTTTACATGTAGAATAGTCACTTTGATGTTTCTCACTGGTTACTTACATGTGTGAACACCAAATGGCCTAACCAACCAAGCACCTGAGGGTGGCCTGAAGGCATGGCTGTGTTGGGCCTGAGAATGTGACTGGAAGACAGGTGTTAGTACTTATCATAGCTCCTGACCAAGTTCTCCATTCTCTCCGTCTCGAGGAAAATACCTCTTTCCTCTATCCTTATTTTCAAAAAATAGGGACTGGGAGAGAGAGTTCAGCAGTTAAGAACATGTGCTGCTGTTTCAGTGGGCCATAGTTTGGTTCCCAAATCCACTTCAGGTAACTTACAACTGTCTGTAACTCTAGTTCTGGGAAATCCAGGACTCTCTTCAGACCACCATGAGCATCTGAAAGGCACCATTCACAACGTAAAGCCCACATACACATGGAAGGTGAACAATGCACTACTCAATGATAACTCGGTCAAGGAAGAAATCAAGAAATTTTCTTAAGGAACTTCAAATCCCTGACTGAACCCATAGGATCCATGGCTCCAGCCGCATATGTAGCAGAGGATGGTCTTATCAGGCATCTATGGGAGGAGAAGCCCTTGGTAGTGTGAAGGCTCAAGCTTCCCCCCCCCCTCCCCGGTGTAAGGGAATTCGGGGGCAGGGAGGAGGGAATGGGTACGTGGATGGAGGAACACTCATAGAAGCAGGGAGAGGGGGGATAGGATAGGAGGTTTCCAAGGGGTTGGGGGGGACCAAGAAAGAGGATAACATTTGAAATGTAAATAAAATATCCTATAAAAAAAGAAAAAAGAGAGAGAAAAGCACCATTCTTGACATCAAAAGTTTATGTGAGCCAAACATGTTAACTGCTTGTGCTCAGAGGCTTCTGTTTGAGAGCAGGCAGTAAATGAAGTTATATATTAGACAGGGACATGTGCTGTTATGATAAATGGTACTAGGTGAGAGACATGAACACTATTGAGGGCTCCAGGAAATGACTTTAGAACAGAAGTCAAAGTCACTGTTATTGATTAATGTTTATTATTAGCTTATTTCCTCAGACTGGAGTGGTTGCAAACACAGGCTGTCTTCACGTTCAGACCAGTATGTAGGCCGCAGTATCTCATCTGCATTGTTCATACGTGTCTTGCAAGCCTGTGGAAACACACATACTTTGTTCTAAATTCACATAAACATTCCGTATTGACCAGACTAGGTCAAGCAGGCGAGGGCAGTCAGGGTGCATCCTACTCTGAAGAGACATCTTAACATGCAGCAGACACTGAGCAGGGTTATTAAGCATAAGACCTCAGGCAAGGTTGTCTCTGTTGCCTCTGTCATAGAGATCCAGGGCTTGCTTTGCTGGGGGGGAAAATACAACCCTCATTGTCTCCGTTTCTCCTGTCACCTGTTAAAACTGAATGGGTTAATATCCCTCATTGTCGTATTTGAATTTCATACAATTGAAATATAACTTGACAATAGTCCACTATTATTATAGTTGCAACCAGGAGTGTCAGTTATGTACATGGTGGCCATGGTGTTTGTATTAGTTTGTTTTCCAGTTGGAAATGAATAAAGCAGTAGGCCAAGAAAACATGCAGAAATTCATGCAGTTAACTATTTCCAAGCTTTTATATACTTTGGGATGAATGAGGGAGAAATCAATTTCATTAGTTAATCTATTACCTTTACTCCATCTGTTTAGTATGAGATCATCACAACAACCAGCTTTCAACACAATCAAAAATTCAGTTTCAAGTAAGTGAAATAATATAAAGAAGAATACAAAGACACCTGATGGCAAGCCACACAAAGTAGGCACTAATGTGAAGACTATTTTTTAATCATTTTTCCTTTAGCAAAGCCAAATGGATATCTCTTTCTACCACCCAACTCCTCACTTCCTGACAGGTATGTGGGCCTGGTGGGATGGTGTAAGAATTTGTGAAAATTGAGTAACCCATACTTCTATCTATGGACACGAGTACATTTCTCCTCCTATGTGGTTCTTCTTCCAAATCACAAAATCACACCTGTTAAGTGCCTGGGTAGTTAGTTGCATGTCCAGCTACCCTGGGTACTTAGCTTCCATTAGTGTGAAGCTTGGGTCTCAGAGTAAGGACTTAGATCCTCACTGGACAATCATAGTACTCCATGTTACCGTCTGCAGCCCTAACAATTAGTTGAGTATGATCATGTATCTGTGAGCCACCCCAAAGCCCTGCCCTACCAAAAAGTGAACACTGGTATCTGTGTGTATAATGGTATGGTTCTTCTGCCTCATATACCATTCTACTCTGAGTGCTAACTTGTTTCACTGGGTACCTTTGGGACAACTCAGCCCTGGAAAGCTCTGGCTATTCCTTAGAAAGTGTACCTTCATCATACCATTATAGTCCTAAAATCTGATTTGGGAAGGCAGTCTCTATCCTTAGTTCTCATGAGTCAGAAATAAGGAGGAAGTCATCATGGGCCTGTACCTTTAGTAGGCTCAAGGTGTTCTCTGAACAGGTTTTTCCTGTGAGTTTAGTTTATGGATCTGCAGCAAGCTGGTGTGGGTTCCAGGATTGCATGGAAATGTTCACTATAGCACATCCGTGCTTGCTTGTTGGGTGTAGAGTCATCAAGCCAGATAAGCAGACTGTCTCTAGCTGTCCCATAGGGAGTTACCACCAAGAGAATATTATGTAGAGTAGATATCCGTATTGAAGACACTGAAGACCAAGAGGAAGGAAAGAATCTGGAAACTGTTGAGGTAACATCCCTGTCCAGGAAAACCAAATTTAAGTTGGAGCAAGTCAGAAAGGGTGCTTCTTCCCTCTGAGTTCACTACCATCAAGTAACCAGGCTAGGGGAGGGCCGTACTGAAAATAAGTCCAGCTGATGTTTCCCTGTCTGCTTTTTGACTAATGAATGCTGTAATGTGTGGGCTAGTAAAATGTTAACAGCAGTAAGTAAATGTTCCTTTCATAGGTGTCTAGTCAGTGAGACTAGGTAGAAGTTATAGAACTAAGAGACAAACTCAGGATAGTGCTGTAGCTCTGCTCTGCAGAAGTTTGCCTAATTTATAGTAAGTGAGCAGCCAGTAGAGTACACAGGCAATAGCAGACCTATAACTAATCACACCCTAACAATCCCATGAAATGGCTAGGAAATTCACTCTTTGAGTTACTACATACAGGGATGTAAACTGATGTTTTTAAATTATAGTAAATTTTTCAGGCTCATCAGTATGTTTCACTGTTTACAGAATAGAGTCAATGGATATTGACCTGACTCCTCCAGCAAGAAAGGTACGTGTGCCTGGGCTAGCACATTGCTCAAGGCACATGGTGGTCTCTGGCAAAGCTCTTTACTGTGTTGACCCCAGAATGAAAGGGTGGGTTGTGGTTAGAAATAAAAACATTCCTTTCCATCCTCATAGCCAGGCCTTTAGGAAGGGCAACAGGGTCCCATGCATTGTTAAGGGAAAGTGGCAGGGCTCATAGCCCTATGCTTCACCTGCCCTTGACCACAATCTAAAAAGAAATAACTCCTTACTATAAACTGAACCCTATCAGCCCATTAAAGTAAGTGGGCCAGAAATGGGAGGCCCAAAAAAACAAAACCACAATTATAAATTGGAGAGAAACAAGAACAGAGGAAATGAATCCAAAACCTAGGAATGTACCATAAGGGTCACCTTCCCAATTGAGGCAGAAATTGATTCTGTGAATTCCATATTGTTCAAACATGAAGCCCTCAGAGCTGTTTCACAAGGCTGGGTCATTAACAAGTGGGCTGTAAACATTAGGATGGAGCAAAGGTGGGAGACCACATGCATTATGATGGCACTTTTTCTATGGTGTGAGTTCATTATTGTATGTTGCTTCAAGGACCTTTAATAGATCTGCCTTCAAACTAGCACTGTTCTAAGAGCTTTGTAAATGAGGACTATTCTCGTAATAGCCATCTAAGGTGGCTACCAATATGTGCACTTGTTAATCAGGAGTTATGGCCACTTCTAAGGGAGTCTCCTGAACCTGCTTATGATGGAATATAGATTCCAGAGTAAATAGGGGTTTAAGAGGGAATGAAGAATTATTCATGCCTTAAGGAGGAGATGCTTCAGTTGCTTGGACATTGGCACAAAGATAAACTGCACCTCTGTTCAGCTTACCTCTTGTATATGCTCACTTTCTCCAGTGTCTACCCACTCTATGCTGGGCACCACCCTAATCCCCTACTCCTTACCGTGGGCCTCCCAGAAGTTCACAGATCCCTGGCACATGTATCGGTTCCTTGGAGACCAGACACTTGGTCTTGTTTCACGGTCTCACATGGACTTGTAGTTCTCCAGATTCTCATGTTAATGATGAAGAAGAACTCTTTGTCAAGGCATTCAGTTTCAGTCTTCCTTAGCAACTGAGTGTTGGGGTGAGCTAGAGATACTGAAGAGAACAGTAACAGTTGATACCTTACAGCTGGGAAATCATAATTCAGTGAGCGAGACTTCAAACCTAAGTGTCCGGCTACATATTGGCAGACATCTGAAAAGGGGGCAGATAAACATCTAAATTTTGCAAGCCAGAAGGTCTTCTCTGGGTCAAGCAAAGATGGTGATATTACCTGCACGCTCCTAGTGTCTCTGGGGAAAGGGGATCTAAGCAGGATTCCTCTAGTCAGCTCCAACCAAGATCATTCAGATTGTCCTTTCCTCTGCTGATAATTCCAACAGAATTTAGTGGAGTCCCAAATCATTTACCATTTCAGAGCCTGGGAGAACAGAGGTGATCCTCTGCCCTGCCCTGCCCTGCCTTGCCCTGCCCTGCCTTGCCCTGCCCTGCCCTGCCCTGCCCTGCCCTGCCCTGCCCTGCCCTGTTCTATCTCATCCAATGAGCAGGGGGTTTTATTAGAGGTAACAGGACTGCAGAGCTAGAGCTCCAGGACATGGGTCCTTATGAATAGAACTAGACTCTCACAAGTGGCAGTTTGGAAATTTCACTGGTTGTTTTCCTTTGCATATATAGTCTGAGATGGCAGCAGGCCCTTCAAGAATCTCTCTGATTAGTCCACCTCAGGATGGACGCATGGGTAAGTAAAAGTTCCTATGCCTACTTCACATTTATGCACAAACTTGGATATGTTCCCTGAAAGCCATATTTCACCAAAGCTGTTGTTACTTGCCTACTTAAGGACTGCCCTCCACTAGTTGTTGTGGTAAATTTCCAACCCAAATAAGCCCATGCAAAGAAAACACAACACAATTAGTATGGTTGTAATGTAAATACAAGCTGCGCAGCCAGATTGAGCAGATCTGTCACTACACTGCTATATTCCCCAGCTATGAGATCCCCTATAACTTGCGGTTTCTCCAGGCCACGTGCTTCTGCTCCATTTTCCTTCCACCTCCTCCTCCTCTGTCATCCTCTCCTCTTCTCCTCTCCTCCTTCTCCCTAAAACTTTTCAGCTCCACCCTTCCTTCCATTGCCCAATCACCGACTCTAACCTTTATTTTACAAGTTAAAATAGGGAAAAATGCTAGGCGGTGGTGGCACACGCCTTTAATCCCAGCACTTTGGAGGCAGAGGCAGGCAGATTTCTGAGTTCGAGACCAGCCTGGTCTACAGAGTGAGTTCCAGGACAGCCAGGGCTACACAGAAAAAACCCTGTCTCGAAAAACCAAAAATAAATAAAATAAATAAATTAAATAAATAAATAAATAAATAAATAAATAAATAAATAGGGAAAAAGTTCACAAGTCACCTGAGTAGTGACTCACTCTTCACTCCTAGTCCCAGGCAGCCCCTCTTGGGAAAGTAGAATTAGCATCAAAATACAAACAGCACCAAGCCGTCCACAACAACTGGTTGGCTAAGAATTTGATTCACCTCAGCAGAGATACTGTGAACCATTTTAGGAGAAACTCTTAAAATGGAAAAAAACTGATCTTGTTTTCCTGTCTCCTTGTGGTTTAGTCGAAAGTTGTTTTGCCTCTTTATTTGGTGGTAATCAACTTAGGTCTATTGCCCTGATGGGTCTTGTCTAGTGGTCTTTCCAGACCCTAGTTCTTCTCATATAGGTCCTCTAATATACCCAGCCCTCCTCCTATCTGGGTGTGGGAGCTCTTATTACCTAATGGGTCAAAATTCAAAGCAGACTGTCTTTCCTCACAGTTCTCCCCTGCTCTATCCTTGTATAGGTGGAACAATTTAAAAATAACTTATATAAATAGAGAGAAATCTCAGTGAATAAAGTGCTTGCTATAGAAGTGTGAGGACCTGAGTTCCATTCCCCTGGTACCCACATTAAAAACTAGGCACAAGCCAGGTGGTAGTGGTGCACGCCTTTAATCCCAGCACTTGGGAGGCAGAGGCAGACGAATTTCTGAGTTCGAGGCCAGCTTGGTCTACAGAGTTGAGTTCCAGGACAGCCAGGGCTACACAGAGAAACCCTGTCTCGGAAAAAAAAAAAAAAAAAAAAAAAAAAAAAAAAAAAAAACTACGCACAACAGTGCACAGCCTAGTACTGAGGAAGCAGAGAGAGATGGATCCCTAAAGCTCACTAGCCAACCAGCCCAGCTTAGTTGGAAAGTTTCAGATTTGGCAAATTGGGAAGATTTATATCTCAAAGACCGAAATAGAGAATGATAGAGGAAGATACCTAGCATTAACCCCTGGGCTTTAGGTACATATACACAAAGAAAAGCAATTAACATCGCTCATAAAATGTTATCAGTCAGTTCCGGTCGGTCCTTTGCTCTACCTGGTCAGGGAATAGTGGGTAAATGAGAAACTCTACCAGTGCTGATCTTTAACAGCTTTTATAACCCTTGTCTTCTTTACCAAAGCTGTGCGCAGGACCAGGTGGCATTCTGTAGTATTATGATTTAAGTGCAGGACTCAGGCATTGTTCTCAGTATTAGATTACAGATGTTATAGTGATTATGTAGGCCTAGAAAGTTAGTATTCCCCAGCCCTTGACAGTGCTTGCTATTACAGCTTCAGTGTCTAAGATTCCAGGATCCCCAGGTTTTAGGCCTAGGCTGTTTGAGACCAATTGGGTTTGGCCAATATCCACAACACTTCAATTGCCTCATTGCTGTTACCACTGTCACTGATACCACTAGACACTAGGGGGCACAAGACAGAGTTCTCAGAGCAGAGTGATGATCACGTAGCAAAAGTAGAACACATGTCAGACACAAACCACAAGATGTAGTCAGTATTAATGTTTCCCATGTAAGGGATCTGTGTTTTCAGATCAAACAAGCATACACCAGTGGTACACCAGGTGCAAGGACCCATCCCTTGAGCCCCTTTATTTTGGGGCAAGGCAGAACAGGACTTCCTGGAAGGCCCGTAGACAATAGTTGATGACACTTCTGCTGCCTCTGCTGTTGCTCCTGTTTACATTATAATTATTGCTGTGGTTCTTGCCACTGTTACCACTGCAGCTGTCACTGTTGTCATGACTCTGGCCATTACTATTAATTGCTCCTATGGCTCCCACTGAAATTGCTTCCACAATTACTGTTCTCTTCTGTCTGGCTTATATGGTTGGTGTGGTTCTTTAGCTATTGTATTGGGTTACTATTCTTTACTGTTCCGCTGCTATCTTTTCTTTCTCAGTGTTAACTAGCTCATCCTGCTGTATTAATTATGGAGATCTAAAGTAGACAAGAAGACTACTTGGGCCTAATGTGTCAATACCTAGATACAACATAAGATCATATCCCAGGCTGACTCCAAAGTGAGGTGAACAACCTACTTATACAGTCACAAAGGGGTTTGCAACAATAACAGCCATTGTCATGTAAATGGCCTGCTGCATTCACCAGTTATGGCATTGTCCATTTTACATAGTCACAGTCCCTTCGCTAAATCACCAGGGAATATGCTTCCCTCTGGCTTTGGTGAAAACGTCACTGAAATTTGTGATAGCAGATAGTACAGCTGTTTGAAATCGTTGTGTCAGTGATGTGCATTCAAAAGCTGGATCTGTACTTTAGCAGCAAGCAGCTATAGTTTCCATATAGTTTCCACAAGGCATCCATGAAGTGTTTAGAACAGTCAGTGCTTACATAGGGTCATCCAACTGGCTGCTTGACTAACAGTTCTTCATTCAAGGCAGCTGTGATGCCAGGGAGGAGTCTTTTTCCTTTTTTTTTTTAAATTTTTCTCTCATATATTACATCCTGATCACAGTTTCCACTCTGCTTAACCCTCCACCCCAATCCCCCCTCTTACCCAGTTCTACTCCTTTCCCATTTTCCTTCTCCCAGTAATATGAACCAAACACAGCATAATAAGTTACAGTAGGACACAAACCCTCATACCAAGGCTAGACAAGGCAGCCCAGTAGGAAGAAGAGGCTCCCAAGAGCAGGCAGGGGAGTCAGACACCTTCCACCTTGTGGGTTATTATATCTTTACCTCCCTTCCAACCTTTATTTCACCCTAATCTCTTCCAAACCCCTACACTAGCTAAGAAAGAAATAAGGTTAGAGGGGAAAGGAGATGTAGATCTCTTTTGACTACTTCCTGCTGATTAGGGACATTGTGTTTCTTGAGGCCAGTCCAATCTTCATCATCAAGATATCTCCAACTTCTTCTCGTCAAACTGCAACGACAGCAACCAGGAGCAGCAGGGACCAGCAGCAGTGTCCTTGTTCTTCAGCGTGCCTCTCACACCTCTGGAGGCCCTGGCATCTATGCTCTCTTCAGAGTCCCCACAGATTTCTGCAGCTGGCAAATATCACGCCCCTCCCAGAACATGAGACAATCATGGTTAGCTGCTGTGGACAAACTAAAGCAGCCCCATATTCCATACTTGGGATTAAAACAAAAACATTAATATAGGATAACTGAGTTTCTCAAGAAACCAAAACTCTCACTATATCTTATTCTACTGTTAGGAGTCCATAAGTACCTAGCTCAGACCTACACAGAGTCCATGATTGTTGCTTCAGTCTCTGTGATCCTGTATGACCCCTGCTTAGTTGATTCTGTGGGCAGTGTTCTCATGGTGTCTTTGTTCCCTCTGGCTCCTGTAGCCTTTCCCCCACCTCTTCTGTGGCGTTCCTCTGGCTCCACTAGTGTTTGGCTATGCATCTTTGCATCTGCTCCCATCGGTTGGTGGATGATGCCTCTCTGATAATAATAATTGGGCTAGGAACTGATCTATGAATATAGCAGGCTATCATTAGGAATTATTCATTCATTCATTCATTTTAGCCAGTTGTATTTGGTTCTATCCTAGGCCTCTGTGCTATCTAGCCTCTGATTCCTGGTCATCCAGGCAATGCCAGGTATGAGCTCCCTCTCATGACACAGGCCTCAAGTTGGACCAGTCATAGGTTGGCCACTCCCACAAGTTCTAAGTCACCATTACCCCAGAATATCTTGCAAGCAGGACAGATTGTAGGTCAAATGTTTTGTGACCAGGTTGGTGTCTCAATGGAAGCCTTGCCTGGTTTTAGAGGATGGCTACTTCAGGCTCTGTATCCCCCATTACTATGATCACTCTCATAGATTTCAGGAAGTTTCTGTTCTACTAGGTTTCCACATTACCCTCCAAATGCCCTCCAGTTCCAGTTGTCTCTCCCAGTACTGTCTGCTTCCATCTCTTCCACTGACCCTACCTAACTCCTCCTGTTCCCATCCCCACCTGCCCCATACCATCTACAAAATCTATTCTTTTTCCCTTTCTCAGAGAGATCCATGCATCCTCCCCATTGAACCGTCCTTGTCACTCACCCTCTCTGGGTCTGTGGACTGTAGCACAGTTAACCTTATTTATCAGCTAATGTCAATTTACAAGTGAGTACATACTGTGTTAGTCCTTCTGGGTCTGGATTACTTAAGTCAGAATGATTTTTTTCTAATTCTATTCCTTTTCCTGCACTGGATGATGTTACTCTTTTAAACAGCTGAGTAATACTCTATTGTGTAATGTACCACATTTTCTTTATCCATTCTTCCATGAGGCAAGGTTGTTTCCAGTTTCTAGATATTAGGAATAAAGCTGTTATGAACATAGCAAGTAAGTGTCCATGTGGTAAGACAGAGTGTCATTTGGGTATATGTCCAATAGTATAGCTAAGTCTTGAGGTAGATCAAGTCCCAAATTTCTGAGAAACTGTCATATTGATTTTCATAGTAGGTATACAAGTTTGTCCTCTCAGCAGCAATGGAGGAATGTTCTTCTTGCTCTACATTCCTACCAGTATGAGCTGTCACTTGTGTTTTTCATCTTAGCCATTCTGACAGGTTTAAGATTGAATCTCAGAGTAGTTTTGATTTTCATTTCCTGGTGACTAAGGATGTTGAAGACTTCTGTAAGTATCTCTCAGCCATTTGAGATTCCTCTGTTGAGAATTCTCTGTTTAGATCTATACCTCATATTTTTAAATGTGGTTGTTTGGTTTGTTCATGTCTAGTTTCTCGAGTTCTTTATTTCTTTTGGATATTAGCCCTCTGTCAAATGTGGAGTTGGTGGTGACCTATTGACAGTGTCCTTTGCCTTACAGAAGCTTTTCAGTTTTATGAGGTCCCATTTATTAATTATTGATCTTAGAGCCTGCACTATCAGTGCTCTGTTCAGGATGTTGTCTCCTGTGTCAGTGCATTCAAGACTATTCCCACCTTCTATCAGATTTAGTGTACTTGGTTTTATGTTGAGGTCTTTGATCCACTTGAACTTGAGTTTTGTGTAGGATGATAGATATGGATCTATTCACATTCTTCTACATGCTGACATCCAGTTAGACCAGTACCATTTGTGGAAGATGCTTCCATTTTTCCATTGTGTATTTCTAGCTTCTATATCAAAAATGAGGTACTCAGAGGTATGTGGATTTAATCAAGTCTGGATCTTCAACTCAATTCCATTGATCAACCAGTCTTTTTTTATGCCAATAACATGCAGTTTTTATTACTATAGCTGTGTAGTACAGCTTGAAATCATGGATGGTGGTACGTCCAGAAGTTCTCTTATTGTACAGGATTGTTTTAACTATGCTGGATTTCTTTTTTGTTTTCCCATACAAAGTTGAGTATTATCTTTTTAAGATCTATAAAGAACTGTGTTGGAATTTTTGATAGGAATTACATTCAAACTGTAGATTGTAGTAGGTTTTCCACCAATGTAGTATAAGCCAGATTAGACTAGATTAAAAGTAGATAAAGTCCGGGCAGTGGTGGCTCACGCCTTTAATCCCAGCACTTGGGAGGCAGAGACAGGCAGATTTCTGAGTTCAAGGACAGCCAAGGCTACACAGAGAAACCCTGTCAGAAAAAAAAAAAAAAAAAGAAGAAGAAAAAGTAGATAAAGGCAGGTTTATTAAATGCAGCTCCTGAGCCATTTCGCCAGTCCCAAGGAATGGGACTAGGGAAATTGAGCGCCTGGGCTAAATACAAGGGGATTTTATAGGTCTTAGGCAAGGAGTAATGATGTGGGCTTCCCGACTTGTGAGGAGGGGTAGGGGGAGCAGGGGTTCCAACCACATTATTCTTGGTATGATAGCCATTTTTACTATGTTAATCCTATTGATACATGAGCATGGGAGATCATTCCATCTTCTGATATCTTCAGTTTCTTTCTTCAGAGAAATTTTTATCCTACAAGTCTTTCACTTGTTTAGTTACTTACCCCAAGATACTTTATATTATTTATGGCTGTTGTTGAATGGCTACTTGTCAGCTCATGGGTGGCAAGCACGGCTCTAGCAGGCCCTGCCCTTCTCTCCCATTCACTCTGCCTTGCTAAAAACCATTAGATTACATTCCTAATGCTAGCCACCAAGGTCTGTTCCCTTACTTAGCTACTTCCTCTGCCTGAGGCTAACTACCAAGATCCAGCCATAAAAGTACTGAAGTCTACCAATAAAAATCCCCCTTTGGCTCACCTAATAAACATGCCCGATTAAAACTAAGCACCTCATACTAACACTCAGTTTCCCTCTGTACCTTCATAAACTTCCATTTTCCTATGTGCCTTGTCTATCTCTTCTCCATCCAGAGGCAGCTCCACTCCAAGAAAAATACCCCTCCTCCTTCTCCCTTGTTCCCTTCCTCTTCTCCCCCATTCCTTATCTCCTGTCTTTGTCTCTTATCCCCTCCCTCTATCCCTCCAGAGCAAATAAATCTTTGTGCTAAGGACTTGGTCTTGTGGGTCCTGAGCCAACACTCTTTCTTTCAGCTGCAAAGGATACTGTTCCCCCATTTCTTTCTCACCCCATTTGTCATTTGTGTACAGGAAGTCTACTGCTTTCTTTTGAGTTGATCCAGGCACTTAATTGAAGGTGTTTATCAGCTGTAGGAGTCCCTGGTAGAATTTTTGGGATTGCTTTTGTATGCTGTCATACCTGCAAATAATGATACTTTGGCTTCTTTATTTTTAATTTGTACCCCATTGATCTCTTTCAGTTATCTAATGTTCTAGGTAGGACTTCAAGTACTATATTGAATAGATATAGAGAGAGTAGACAGCTTTGTCTTGTTCCTGATTTTAGTAAAAAAAAAAAAAATGAGTTTCTCACTATTTAATTTGATGTTGGCCAGTCCTTGCTGTAAATTGCCTTGATTATGTGTTTAGGTATGTCCCTTTTATCCCTAATCTCTCCAAGACTTTTATCATGAAGGGTTATTGGAATTTTTCAAGGACTTTTCCAGCATCTAATGAAATGATCATGTGGGTTTTTTTTCTTTCACTTTGTTTATATGGTAGATTACACTGATTTCCTTTTTTTTTGGGGGGGGGGGGTATTGCAGAGATCTTGCCCTTGGGGTTTTTATTGGTTATTTTATTTATTTATATTTCAAATGTTATCCCTCTTCCCAGTTTCCCCTTCACAAACCTCCTATCTCATCCTCCCTCCCCCCTGCTTCTATGAGGGTGCTCCCAAACCCACTCCCACCTCATGGTCCTCACATTCCCCCACAGGACTAAGGACCTCCCATCTCATTGATGACAGATAAGGCAATCCTCTACTACATATTTAGCTGGAGCCTTGGGTCCCTCTTTGTGTACTCTTTGGTTGGTGGTTTAGTCCCTGGGAGCTCTGGGGGTCTGGTTGGTTGATATTGTTGTTCTTCCTATAGAGTTACAAATTCCTTCAGTCCTTCCCCTAACTCCTCCATTGGGGTCCCCATGCTCAGTCTGATGGCTGGCTGTATCTGCATCTATATTGGTCAGGGGCTGTCAGAGCCTCTCAGGGGACAGCTATAACAGGCTCCTGTCTACAAGTGCTTCTTGGCATCAGCAATAGTATCTGGGTTTGGTGTCTGCAGATGGGATGGATCCTCAGGTGGAGCAGTCTCTGGATGGCCTTTCCTTCAGTCTCTGCTCCACTCTTTCTCCCTGCATTTCCTTTAGACAGGAGTAATTCTGGGTTAATATTTTTGAGATGGATGGATGGCACTATCCCTCGGCCAGGGGCCATGCCTAACCTCAGGATATGGTCTCTACAGGTTGTTTATATGGTGGATTACACTGACTCATTTTCATATGTTGAACCTTCCAGCCATCTCCGGGATGAAGCCTACTTCATCATGGTGGATAATCTTTTTTATGTATTCTTGGATTCAGTTTGAAAGTGTTTTATTGAGTATTTTTGCATTCATGTTCATAAGGGAAATTTGTCTATAATGAGCTATTTTCCTCCCAGCCCCAAGCTCCCAGAATGACTCAGACTCAAAATATATTTGCAAATTCATAGGTCACATAGCTAGGTTCATTCCCTGACTAGCTAATATCTTAACATAATCCATTTATTGATACTAATCTACATTCTGCCACATGGCTGGTTACCTCTGCTCCAGTAACATGAGTCTATCCCCTCACATCTTCCCCAGAAACTCCCCTGTGACTGGCTCTGTCCTAAAATCCTCTCTGCCTACAAGATGTCCTACCTTGTATTTACTCTTTCTTATGGGACATAGGTTTTTTTTTTTAAATTAACAGGTGATGCATTTGTACAATACACAAGATATTCTCTCTACAGTTCCTCCATGTAGCCCAAAAAAAGCTCCTTTTCATAGAATAATAAACTGTATACAGTAATAATAATTATGGATAGGATCAGAGGTGAGGAGGACACAAGATCTGTCCCAAAACTGAGAGTAACTGGACCAGCAGGACCCAGGCACTCGGGAACTCTGCCAGCCCAGTAGTGCGGGTTGCTTCTGGTCTGCCTGGGCCAGTACCCTGAGCAGACCTTGGGCTCAAACTCTGCAGTGAGTCCCATAATACCTAGAGGAAGCTCTACTCCCAAGTGCTCTAATGGACCCAGGATCTCCAGATCACAGGATCACAGAGACAGCTTGATTCTGAGGAGTTCTGACACAACCAGGATCACAGGAATGACAGGCTCCAGTCTGATTTAGCCAGGGTAGGTAGCACTAGAGATAACTAGATGGTCAGAGGCAAGCGTAAGAACATAAGCAACAGAATCCAAGGTTATTTGGCATCATCAGAACTCAATTCTCCCACCTTAACAATTCCTGGACACACCATCATACCAGAAAAGCAAGATTCAGATCTAAAATCATTTCTCATGATGATGATAGAGGATGTTAAAAAAGACATAAATAACTCCCTCAAAGAAATACAGGAGAACACAGGTAAACAGCTAGAAGCCTTTAAAGGAGAAACACACACACACACACACACACACACACACACACACACACAGATCCTTAAAAAATTACTAGAAAACACAATCAAACAGGTGAAGGAAATTAACAAAACCATCCAGGACCTAAAACTAGAAATAGAAACAATAAAGAACTCACAAAGGGAGACAACCCAGGAGTTAGAAAACCTAGGAAAGAGATCAGGAGTCATAGATGCAAACATCATTACAGAATACAGGAGATAGAAGAGAGAATCTCAGGGGCAGACGACACCATAGAAAACATTGACAAAACAGTCAAAGAAAATGCAAAAAGCTCTTAACCCAAAGCATCCAGGAAGTCCAGGACACAATGAGAAGACCAAACCTAAGGATAATAGGTATAGAAGAGAGTGAAGACTGCCAACTTAAAGGGCCAGTAAATATCTTCAACAAAATTATAAAAGGAAACTCCCCTAACCTAAAGAAAGAGATGCCATGAACATACAAGAAGCCTACAGAGCTCCAAATAGACTGGACCAGAAAAGTAATTCCTTCCCTCACATAATAATCAAAACACCAAATTCACTAAACAAAGAATTTTAAAAGCAGTAAGGGAAAAAGGTCAAGTAACATATAAAGGCAGACCTATCAGAATTATACCAGACTTCTCACCAGAGACTATGAAAGCTAGAAGATCCTGAGAAGATGTCATACAGACCCTACAAGAACACAAATGCCAGTCCAGGCTACTATACCCAGCAAAACTCTTAATTACCATAGATGGAGAAACCAAGATATTCCATGACAAAACAAAATTTACACAGTAACTTTCCACAAATCCAGCCCTACAAAGGATAATAGATGGAAAACATCAACATAAAGAGCAAAATTATACCCTAGAAGAAGCAAGAAAGTAATCTTTCAACAAACCCACACAAATATAATTCCCACCTCTAACAATAAAATAACAGGAAGTAGCAATTACTTTTTCTTTTTCTTTTTTTCTTTTTTCTTTTTTCATTTCAAGACAGGGTTTCTCCGAACAGTCCTGGCTGTCCTGGAACTCACTCTGTAGACCAGGGTGACCTCGAACTCAGAAATCCACCTGCCTCTGCCTTTCAATTACTTTTTCTTAACGTCTCTTAATATGAAAATTAATATTACCAACATATCTAATCGATTGAAATTCAAAAGTATGAGGAATTAGAAATTTGTTGGCTATCATCGGGTGGTCTCTCTAATTTGGTAGTTGGAGAAATAGGTCCAATATTATACAATCCATATACACTTTCAGCTTGTTTGTGACAGTGACTTACTGTGTACCACATAATGGTCTTGAAATCATGCTTCTCCTTTCTCAGCCTCCCTATTAGTAGGATTGTTTATTTGATACTTTTACACTATACTATGGTTTTCAGAACAGCTTACATATTTCAAAAGTATTTATACAGCCAAAAGAAACATAGACAATTAACTTGGGAGGTGGTTTGTAAGAGAACAACAAAAAGTGAGATTGAATGCTTTGCTTGATGTTTGTAACTATTGTATCAAGTTTGAAGAAGAGGACTTTATAAGTTACTCTTTCTCTGAGATGAATGCTTTTCCAAATTATCACAGCCAATGAACCAGATTCTTACCCTCACCTAATGTCTGTGCCACCCTCCAAGCAGAACTATTGTTCATTGAAACAGTTGGTGAATAACTTCATTGATAGACCATCTTAATACACACTCCATTTCTTAAATGAATGTAACCTGTTCTCTGTGGGCTGAGAGTGAAGATAGTCACTCAAGTCAAATAGCTTTGACCATAGCTTTGACCATCTGTATCCAAAAATCATGCCTACAATTCATTCTTTGGCACAGCAGAATGTTTAGCTATTAGCTTAGCTACTATGGAGGTAAAATCCTTTGGTGATGTGAGGATCATTGAAGTACAGCCTTATTACAATGAACTCCAATGTCTAAAAATTATTCTTATTTTGGACTTGTACCACAGTAAGAGCCAAGATTTTAAGCTCTACTAAAAACAAAACAAACAAACAATCAAAAAGACTTTATTTATGTTCATTTAAAAAAACTAGTAGTAATGTATTACTTTAAAATATACAGTTAATATGTTTGGAGTTATTTAAAATTTATATTGAGAAAAACATATGTATTTTCAGTATTGCTGTAGACAAGTGTCTACATAAGACTGTTCAACTGATTGTTGTTTTATATCAAGCAACTTTTATAATACTCTTTTTTTTTTTTTTTTTTTTTGGTTTTTCGAAAACCAAATAGCCCTGGCGGTCCTGGAACTCACTCTGTAGACCAGACTGGTCTGGAACTCAGAAATCCACCTGCTTCTGCCTCCCAAGTGCTGGGATTAAAGGAGTGTGCCACCACTGCCTGGCTATAATACTCATTTTTATTGTTAAAATATTTTATAAATTTTAAAGAATATGACAAAATAAAAAAAATGGAAGATATTGCAGGTATTGAAGGGGACGTCTCTGGGAGGAGTTGGGGTACAAAAGGGAAACAAGAATGTGATGTAATTCTATTTACTTAAAATATGTTTTTAAATGTTAACAAATTCAGATAAACTTAAATTATTTATCTTTTCTCATCATAATGCAATAAAACTTAAATCAATAAAAAATAATAATTTTGAAAACTATTAAGTAAGATTTACATTCACAATATCCAGTCCACATGTATTTGGCAACTTAGGAAAAGTATTCTATTATCTATCCTATCTTGGTTAGTTAGACTTCTGTACCTAAATCATTTTCTATTACCAATCCAAAAACATCTTCTTAGACCTAAAAACATCTTCTTAAATCCTAAACAACTTACGTTCAATTGTGAGACTATAACTATTTAGTCTTCAACCACATCAGAGACTTGAAAATAAATAAATATTACCTGAGTATGCAGGAAATGAAGATCAAGCAGCTTCTAAAACTATAGGAATAACAGAGACAGCTGGATGACTGGACAACTCCCAAATTTCCTTATAATCTTGGAGCATCCATCTTCAGCCTTCTTGCCCAGTCGATGACAGACATATTTGTGAAGCAGGAATTATGAAGGGATTCTTACCCTGTCTTGGCAGAGCTTGGCAGTTGACTTACCTGCATCCAATTTTGCCCATTTGAGACAATATTCTGTTGGCAGTCAGAACAAAGGCAGTTTTTGCCTGGTGGCAGCTTGCCACATTTGAAGCAAACTCCAAATTGAGGTTCTTCAATGATCATCATCTTCTTTCAAGTAGAAATGAAGTAATGCCAGGAGCTGACATGTCTCATGGTCGAAAGGCCTGAAATCAGGAAAGCATCTTTAAATGTCATATTCTGTAGGTCTCTGGGATTTTTGAAGACCAGCTATCTATAGCACATCAGAATAAGCAAACGTTGCTTTTTTCGAGTTATTTAGTATCTGTTCAACCTAGGAAGTATATTTCTGTGATAAACTAAAATAGTATCTGACATGATCATGAGTTTAGTTGACTATTAACTTGAATTACTTAATTATCCTAAGTAGTTTGTAATTGTAGCTTTCAGAAAGACTAGAACTTCACACTGCATTTTTTTTTCTTTTTTTTCCTTTTTTTTTTTTTTGTTTTTTTTGTTTTGTTTTGTTTTGTTTTGTTTTGTTGTTGTTGTTTTTCTGTGTAGCCCTGGCTGTTCTGGAACTCATTCTGTAGACTAGGCTGGCCTCGAACATAGAAATCCGCGCCACCACCACCCAGCCCCCCCTTTTTTTTCACACTGCATTGTTAAATAGGTAACTTATGTCCAATACCTGACATAGGAGTAGAGATATAATATGTAGTCTGTTGTAACAAAAATAACCTTAATTTCTGTATCAATATATACTAATGTATGTAAAAAAATAACCTTAATTTATGTATCAATATACAAAAATCTATATCAATGTAAGATTATTGGCTTATAGAATGATCCTTAGTTTAAGAGTAGATTCAAGGGCTGGAGAGGTGGCTCAGTGGTTAAGAGCACTGACTGTTCTTCTAAAGGTCCTGAGTTCAATTCCCAGCAACCACATGGTGGCTCACAACCATCTGTAATGGGGATCTGATGCCCTCTTCTGCTGTGTCTGAAGACAGCAACAGTGTACCCACATACATGAAATAAATAAATAAAATCTTTTTTAAAAAAAAAGTAGATTCAATAATCTACTCTGTTTTCTCTATTATTCCTATAGCTCCCTGTATCTCTCCTTTTTTTCTTTTCAACCCTTTCCCTCTACATGAGAAAGAAAGGATAGATATTGAGAAAAATCCCTGAGTCTAACCTCCTATACCTTGTTTTCTCCCTGAAGACCATTTAATAACTTGTAACTAACCCCTTTTTAATGACAAGCATCCATCACCCACAGAACAACCAAAACCAATGACCCTGCCTTATGGGAATGGGGTGTTACTCTCTTAAAAATGGGTTCTTGCGTGCCGAGTGGTGGTGGCGCACGCCTTTAATCCCAGCACTTGGGAGGCAGAGGCAGGCAGATTTCTGAGTTTGAGGCCAGCCTGGTCTACAGAGTGGGTTCCAGGACAGCCAGGGCTACACAGAGAAACCTTGTCTCAAAAAAAAAAAAAAAAAAAAAAAAAAAA
>JADRCD010210775.1:27849-44637 GCA_019843815.1 Montemys delectorum
AAGGGTTCTTGCTGATTTGGAGGTATATTGGGGGGGGGGGCAAAGTAAATTGGGGGAATGTTTTACTCTTAAGAAGGCTAGCTGTAACATTTGTTGTCCAGTCTCTATATGCTGTGAAAATGTGGGCTTAAATGAAGACCTGATTGGAATAGTCTGAAGAGCTGGACCAAGTGAGCTAGCTCCTTTGAGTTGTCCTAGAAGCCACTTTTCTGAGACAACAAGCATTGAGGCAGTCTAAAGTAGGATTAGACAGGATGCTGAGCAGCATGCCTCAGTGTCTCAGCATCTCTGAGGGTGAGTCTTGTCAGGGCTGGTTTTCTGTATTAATATATGTATGGAATGTGCACAGATCAATTAAAGACGATTCGTTGCTCTCTGATTAAGTAGATGAGAGACATCTGTCTTCCTTAAGTTAGTTTGGAGTATATAACCAAACTGCAATATAAATCTCCATCCAAGCCATGTGAAAGGACGGCTTGTAATAATAAGTTATAAGGACTCTGTAGCCAGCAAGATTGGTTGACATAATACTCTGACAAGGAGGGGAAGGTGCAGTGTGGAGTAGGTATTGGTGTCTGATGGCTGACATGGCCTGTGGTGGAGCAGGGAGCTTCTACTAGAGTTGTGAGTGGTGCATGGTGATGAGAAGAGAGGTAGTTGGGGGTAGGCCGAGCAGACACTGAGGGAGTGGGAGTAGTCCATGGGTGGCAGGTATGGGGCTTACCTGAGGTTTTGGCAGCTGGTGTGACCTCTGGTGGAGCAGGGGTCTTCTGCCTCCAAAGTTGTGGGCTAGGATATCCAGGAAGGAGTTTTAATCAAATAGTAAAATTTTTCCCATCTCTCAGTATCTTAGCTTATTTCTAAAAAAAATAAGCATCTAAAAAAATAAGCTAGAGAAATAGTTTAATGGGTAAGTGCTTGCTGTAAAAGCATGGGAATCTCAGTTTTGACCCCAACCACCCATTTAAAAGCCAGGTATTGCCACCAGCACATCTGTAAGCATCTGGATTCCCTGTTCATTTGGCTGTGTGTGTGAGATTTGCCTTTTCTGTAATCCATTCAGTTAGAATTGTCCAGAGTGTAGCCTTCTCAGATCAGCTTCTTTGACTTCCTATTACACACCGTGGTTCTCCTGTGTCTTTTCAGGGCCTGACAAGTCATTTGTTGTAGTGTTTAATAATATTTAATAATACAAATATATCATAGTTTCTCATTTACTTACTGAATGACTTCCTGAATGGTTTCAAGTTTGCCAACTATTGAAAAGCTGATATTGTCTACTAAAGATTTTGTGTGAATATGGGTTTTATAACTCTTTGAAGTAAGTACAAAGGATCCTAATTACTGTGGTCCTATAGAAAGAATACCTTTAGCTTTCTAAGGAACTGTCAAGCTGTCCTTCCAAGGGGCTTGTCTTCTCTAACAACAAGTAACAAGGAAAGATGTCAAGGGGAATAAGAACAAAACAACATAACACATAGTACACCCAAATCCACCTACAGCAGAAGTTACCTTGAGTGGGATAGACTAACTGCTCCAGGGAAAAGTCAGAAATTGTCAGACTGGCATAAAAAGCTGCTTACATTCTATCTATAAGAAATGCATTCAATTCAAAGGAAAAATAACTGAAGGAAAACTTACAGAGCAGACATCATACAAACAACATCCAGAAAGGAGCTAGAGTAGCTTTTACTCATAGTTAGACAAACTAAATCTTAAGATAACAATATTACAGGCCGGAGAGATGGTGGTTAAGATGGCTTAGTGGTTAAGAGCACCAACTGCTCTTCAAAAAGTCCTGAGTTCAAATCCCA
Source organism: Montemys delectorum (assembly GCA_019843815.1). NCBI lineage: Eukaryota > Metazoa > Chordata > Mammalia > Rodentia > Muridae > Montemys > Montemys delectorum. The sequence goes on from JADRCD010210775.1 coordinate 29,664, forward strand.
ACAACCACATGGTGGCTCAGCCATCTGTAATGAGATCTGACGCCCTCTTCTGGACTGTCTGAAGATAGCTGCAGTGTACTTACATATAATAAGTAAATAAATCTTTAAAATAAATAAATAAATAGCAATATTACTAGTAGCAAAGGGACATTTTATGATGTCATATGCTTACTATAATAGAAAGATAAAGCAATTACTGTGTATAAACAACAAACCCAAATATATAATGAATTAAAGAGAAATCCAACAACTATAATTTGGGTATTTCAGTATTCTATTACCTATAATTGATAAAACACTAAATATGCAATTGCTAAGAAGTTAGAAGACTCGAAGAAATTTAGCCAAATTAACTTGTAAAAAAAATTCATATACCAACATCACCTGACAGTAGAAGAGTGTACATTCTTTTTAAGTGCAAGTGGGGAATTCTCCTGGAGGTGCTTTCCAGACCTTCATATGCAGTTATCCAGTATTTACTGATCACCTGTGTTCCACAGGTATTCATGCTGGCCCTCCCTGACTAACCACTGGTCAGCAGAACAAACACCATGGCTCAGGGGCAACTTTGTGAGACTAAAACTCAGCTGGTCTGATTGGTTCTGATCCCAACTACTAACATCAGTTTATTTGAATTGTTCACATTTTGCCCAAGTTGAAAAGGGCGTAAGTACAAAGATAGAAAAAAAGATAGATGTCCCTTCTGTGGCATTCAGAATGAACCATAGTTACACTCAGAAAACTGCCGAGAGCCACAAGATCTGTGGTTGCATATGCCACGTGATACTGGTCTCACAATGGAGACATGGCCATGCCTTTAGAGAAGCAGCAGCAGTATGATCTGGTATTGTGACACACTAATACTATACAGTGTGCTTTATCCCATCCACAGGCAGTGTCTCCTGCCGGGGACCCCAGCACCTCAGCTTGACACCCAGCTATGCAGGCATGACAAAGGCTATCAGGTATGTTGGCATTAGGGCAAAACATAAGCCAAACAAAACCTTTAGCCAGTATTGAAATGGACAAGTTGTCTCTTAATCCTGTATGTCCATGTTTGCAGAAGGTTGTATTATATGTTGCACTTCATCCAAAGTATGACTTAGAGACCTCAAAAAGAAGTAGTGAATAGATAGATGCACAGTGGCTCTTTAAATGAGTAGGCTAGGGTCACAAATGTTTCCTGTAAAAGCCAAGATGTAAATAATCTTAATTTTCATACATACAGCTTCTCAGCTTTGCCTTTGAATGAGAAGGATGGCTGGAGGAGTAGAAGCTAGCAGGCAGACTGTATCCCCATAAAACATTTTACAGAAGCAGAGACAGACTGGCTTGGCCCATGGCTGTGGTGTACCAGTTCTAATGACATATCTTTCACTCAGCCATACCTTTCTCCATGGACAGGTAGGAAACGCCCAGTGTCTGTCATACACATTTAGAGCATCACAGGCCAGTCTCCCAAAGGTGAGCTTTTCGTGGGCCTTTGAACATCCTACAATGCCATGATCAAGTCTGCATTTTATTGCCCGCCTCCAGCTACCCCAGTTTCAGTAAGCATATTGCTTAGTCCATGTAGCCATGTGTGCCCCTTGGGTCCTGGGGTCATTTGCTTTTGTCTGTTGCTTGATGTGCCTGATAAGAAGTCTGCCTATCTTGAGACTTTCTCCCTCCCTCAATGCTGACTCAGCTTGAATCACCAACCTTACCTCATTCTCTACTGGCTTTTGTATCCCCTAGTTGGTAATATATTGTGTTGTTACTGCAATCCCAGTACCCAGTTTCTGCCTCCTCTGGACTGTGTGGTTATACACACAGAACAAGTATGTTGATGAGTATGTAGGCTCTGTTTGCATCACCTGTGGTAAGACAGCAGCAGAGGTAGTTATCTAGAGATTGTTACAGAAAGACCAGAGAAAAGAAAGCATGGGCTTGCACTATGTTTTCTGTGGAAGGCAAGAAATATTGATGGTTTATTCTGGGTAACTCTGTGGACTCCGGGCTCACTGACAGTCCATGCTCATCCAGAATGCATTGGCAAGAAAAGTTGGTATGTGTGAATTTGAAAAGGGAAAATAGGGATGTAGACAAGTGGGTTTGCCTGTGAGAAGTGTGCCCACAGGCAAGCTGTTCTTAAGTTACAGAGATTAGCTGCTTCAGGATGAGCAGTATCCCAAGAAACTACAAGGTTATAGTAGGTCCAAAAACTATAAAATCTGTAAAAAAAAAAAAAAAAAAAAAAAAAAAAAAAAGGAGGGATTATCAAAGAAGGGGAATCCAGTGAGCCGAAAATAACACCATGTTGAGTACAGCCTGTAAACTAGGTCTGAGCAGCACACATGAGTCAAGACTCATCTTTCTTAAAGCCATAGTCAAAAGCATTATCTGGACAAGCTTGCCAAGGAAGTTTCCAGAATGCTTAGAATGGAACCTGTAGCCCTTGGAGACTAAAAGATGAGCAGAGGAGGAGATCCAGGGTAGCCTAAAGAAGTAGGGTGGTGCCACACAGTGAGAGGTGCTAAAGCTGCCTGTAACTGCTGGAAGCAAGTGGGGAAGGCGGAGTGAGGTGGCTTCCAGAAACAGGTAGATGCAAGCTGAAGCATGCTGCAGTGACAGAGCAGGTCAACACCTGTACAGCAAAGCCCTAAGTTGGCTGACAGAACAAAAGCAGCCTCCTGACTGGTCCTGTTCACCACCTTCTCAGCCTAGAGCAGGCCTCATTCATCCTGAGTTCTCAGAACATGTTTTTCATCAACAGATGACCTTTAAGGCCACACAGTAGTAAGTGCTTGGATAACCATGTTACCAGAGATAAAAAGAGCATTTATGACTTTGTTTTTGTTTAATTTGTTAGAGTCCCACCATTGCAGGTGCCCTACAAGGCACTGTCACCACCTCCAGCATCACAGCTATCCAGCAGAGCAACACAAGGGCCTTCCCCCAGCGTTGGCAGTTCATGGACAGGAGCGCCTCGGCAACCCATCAGTATCTCAGGCCTGCTGCAGAGGCAGTGTGCAGGCAAGTGCTCCACCAGCTTTTTGATACCAAGACTTCTCTCAGAAGAGTACATATGTGAGATGTTTGTGTAGATACATGTGGTGAGGGCAAACATGAAACCTCACACTCCTGCCAGTGCTGGCTCCTGTCTTCATGACAGATTTTCACATTAGTCAGCGGTACTCTGAAAAAACTAACCTGACATGAAATTTTTAAAAGCATATATTTAAGTCAGTGAACTCTTTTTTTTTCCAACGTGTTTTTCTTACTTGATATTTACATTCTTGTTTTCTTCAGCAGTGTAGAATTAAGAAGTCATGTCAAAGTTCACATCTCATTACATCTTTTAATGCTTTCCACAGGGTCAGCATCCCCTGGGGGAATAGACACTGAGAAGATGAGCCCATTCTTGCCTTCTACACCAGCAAATCTACGCTCTGTAGCCAGCCCCTGGCATGTGTGTGTTCATCGGTAAATATCACTGTAGAATTCATTCTAGAGATATGATGTAACTAAATAAAGTAGCTTTCTGATAAAGCACCTGTCTGAATAGCCTTGTGGAATTTTTTGGCTGTTATATCCTTCCTGATGCTGTAGAACTTTCTTAAATGTGGGTGTGGAGCCAAAGTGAGCAAGCCACCTGGGGCTCCCTATCAGGGATCCCCAGATGCAGCTCTCTGGGATTCACGTCTGCCAGGCTTCTGCCCACAACATAATGGATACATAACATCCCCCATAGAGAGCCAATAGTTCAGGGTGGCGCCATTTCTTCCTTGTGCTGTGAGTCTCCAGTGGCATAGTTTTGTTACTCAGGGTTTGTGCCAGCTGCTATGTGGTGTTGTGTATCATGGACAGATCTCTGCAAAGCTATATTCTGCCCTGAAGTCAAGTTGCAAGTAAGGCCTGTTGCTCTGTTAAAGGGGGGACCCTTCCTATGGGAGGCATTTGGCACTCATAGGTAAGTGGCCTGAGACTCAATCCTAGTCCTTGCATCTCTCATAATTCAACACCACAGGAACTAAGAAGGGGGTTGTGGTACTCGCTCTACTCCTTTCCTTTCTATTTGCCTATAGTTTGTCAGAGAGCTTGTCTGGTTCTGTAGAAGCCATTAACAACAGAAAGAAGTAACTGTTTACTCCGCAGCTAGGCTGAGGTACAGGCCGGCTGCACACTGGACTATCCAGTGGGGTGTGGCCTCTGTGGATGCTGTTGCCAGTATTACATCTTCCCAGTTGTCAGGAAATGATGCTTGGGCTGCTGAGCAGGAATAAGCCTCATCTATGACCCAGGCGCGGCTGTCCGTCAGGAGTGTACCTGAGCCCAGAAATATGTGACGAGTAGTCAGAAAGCTTGTGGGAATATGCCTATTCTAAGTTGCTTCCATTCACAGAATTTGATTGTAAAAATGCTTTTATAAATTCTTTGTGGACTTCATGCAGTGTATTTTGTTCATACCACATACTCTTCTCCTTTAAAAATATTTACACTACTTTACTTTGTTTATATGTGTATCTGTATGAGTATCTGTACATGTGAGGAATAGGGTTCTGCCATCATGAACCACTTTACACGGGTGCTGGCATCACAACTCTGGCCCTCATGATTGAGCAAAAAGCATTCTTTTTCTTGTTATTTGGCATAGTTGAGGGACAGGGTATTGGTTTGTTTGTTTTTTGGTTTTTTGGTTGGTTGGTTGGTTGTTTGGTTTTGGCTTTTTTGGCTTTTTTGGCTTTTTTGTTTTGTTTTGTTTGTTTTGAGACAGGGTCTTTCCCATATCCCTAGCTATCCCAAAACTCACTCTGTAGACCAGGCTGGTCTGGAACTCACAGAGATCTGCCTACCTCTTCCTTTCTAGTGCTAAAATTAAAGGCATGGGCCACTATGCCCAGCTAGTAAGCACTCTTATCACTGAGCCATTTCTATACCTCCCAGACACTTATAAAATGATATAAAACCAATATTTATGACATAAATGTTCCCTGTCATATAATAAATACCTGATGACTAAATGCTAAGATGTTGGATAAAAGTGAAGTGTAAATTATCTTCTGTGTTTCTGATACCTCAGTGTGAACCTTGAACCTAACCATAACCCATGGGCAGGTGGACATGTGCAAAAGGGCACAGCAGATGGAGCTCCACAGCCATGGCTGTAGTGCTGCACAATGTTGAAAGCCATGCTGAGGAATCTAGCAGATGCAGCCAGACCACCGTCTCACCCCACTATATTCTTCCCTCAGAGTTCTTGGTCACAAGGCCTGATTACTTTGCATCATACATGTAAATTTTGATACCATGGTTTTTAGCATTTGACACTATTTTTATTTCATCACAAGTGAACTTTTGGGAGCTATTTAATTCCAGGGCACATTCGGTGGAACTGAGATGTTTACCCTTGTGGATCCTTTCATCAGCACTTATCATTAACACAGTTGTTCTTTTCCTGCAATCTTCACTTAAGTAAACATGTAGGTAGTTGCCCAAACCCTACTACTTACACAGGTTATGGCACTCTAGGATGGGGCTCCTGAGTATCAGTCAATACTAGAAGTCCACATTCATCCCCCAATTAGCAGCACAGAGGTGTGGTTTATTCAGAGGCAAGGTGTGTGGAAATCAAAGACCTGTGGTTGGTGAAGTGACCACTAGAGGGTGCTGGGCCACACAAGCTGGAGCTTCCTTGAGTCCTTGATGGATTCATTTCACAGAAAAACAAGTGGTCTGTTATTCAGTGTAGAACTGGGAAAGGTTCAGGCAACTGAAGAAACTCACAAAGTCAGATGCAGAGGCTCCCCAGTGTTCCTCACCAGTGTTTGTACCCCGCAAACCTAATTAAACCAAGTTTATCAATGATACCAGGGGGACACGCTGGGCGCACCTGTGTGTTCCTAAAAGCTAGAGGGTATCTTAGGAGTGTTCTATGTGCAACAGCAGGACAGTGAGCCTTAAAGACTATAGCTCAACATTCAGAGATGGAACAGAGTCCCCACAGCCTTAGATAACGCTACACTGGATTCTTATTTAATAGATAATCAGCCTTATAATGGCATTGTTTCTCATATCTAATCCCCCTAACTAAAGCACACCCAGGAGGTTGAGCGAATAGTTTACCCTTAACCCACTATAAATTTCTGTCTTCTTTTCTTCATTGTCCTCCCCCTCCTTGAGTTCACACTCCACATCCCCACCCCACCTTGTTGTCTGTTATTTGAAACAGGATCTTGATGTATAGCCCAGGATGTATATATCACCATGGCTCCTTATATAGCTTTTATTACAAGATAGCACCTTAATAGCCTGTCTTTCATAACCACATGGAGTAGCACTGCACATATGAGAACAAGTTACCAAGAGTGCAGGAGGCATAGCTGAACCCGACAGGTCACAAGCAATAGTCCTATTAAGAATCTGCTTCAGGGGGCTGGCGAGATGGCTCAGTGAGTAAGAGCACTGACTGTTCTTCCAAAGGTCCTGAGTTCAAATCCCAGCAACCACATGGTGGCTCACAACCATTCATAATGAGATCTGACGCCCTCTACTGGGGTGTCTGAAGACAGCTACAGTGTACTTAAAATAAAAAAATTTGGGCCTGAGCAAGCAGGGTTGACCAGAGCGAGCAGATGTCCTAAAATTCAATTCCCAACAACCACATGAAGGCTCACAGCCATCTGTACAGCTACAGTGTACTCATATACATAAAAATAAATAAATCTTTAAAAAAAAAAAAAAAGAATCTGTCTCAGGTGCTGGAGAGATGGAGCCTCATTTAAAAGCACATGCTGCTCTTGCAGAGAGCCCAGGTTTGGTTCCCAGCACCAATATGGTGTATCACAACAGTCTGTAACTCCAATACCAAGAGATCCTACCTCTTCTGGCCTCTGCTGGAACTACATGTGTGTAGTACAGACATACATAAAGGTAAAAGACCTATGCACATAAAATAAAAATAAGTAAACCTTTTTCATAATCTGTTCCAATCAAGCTTAATAGCACATGCCTTAATCCCAATACTCAGGAATCTGAGGCAGGGGGATTTGGAGATCTAGGCTACATAGTAAGATCCTATCACACACACACACACACACACACACAGAGAGAGAGAGAGAGAGAGAGAGAGAGAGAGAGAGACAGAGACAGAGACAGAGACAGAGACAGAGACAGAGACAGACAGAGACAGAGACAGAAAGAGAGAACAGGCCCAGAGGATAGGAAGTATTTGATAGGTATATAGGGAACAAGAGAATGATCAGGGCTCACACAATGTTTTTTTAACATAGGGCAGGATACCCAGCTACAGGCTCAGTAGAGATATGGGTCTCTGTCACCTCTGCACAATGGGAACAAAGCTGACAATAAATAGCCAAAGAAGTTCTGAGTATGGAGGAGGAGCAGCAATCCATATAAGTGCCACTGATTAGGCTGGCTGGCTATGATGGATAACATCCCTAAATGTGGGCAGGAACCCCAAGGAGAGCCTGAGCACCCAGCTGAGAATGGCTCAGGAGGGCAAAGGTGGCTACAGAGCTGTGGGCTGAGCACACGATTCTAAGGAAGGCCCAGAGGGAAGGCTGGTAGGCAGTGACATGATGGCAGTCTGCTGGCTTCTCTAATGGCAGGGGAGAACATCTTGCTGAAAGCCGTGGCCAGACTTAATGAAGAAAAACCCTACTACAAAACAGTCCACACCTACACTAAGGAGTTAGCTTAGTGGGCCAAGCCCAGTGGGTAGGTGACTGGTCATATCCTTGTCCCCTTCCCACACCAGCACCTTTCTCTAGGTACTCTTGTAGGAGACCTTGTGTAGACATACCTCCAGATGGCATACAGGCAGCACTCAGGATTTTTTTCCATTTAAGTCTGCTTACAATCCCTATGCTTGGTTTTGAAATCAGGTCTACCTACTAAAAACTTCTGAAACCTCTAACCTCTACTTTAGTCTTCACTGGCTCTCTCTCCCTATCTGGACCTAACTGGGTCTCTATGGTTTGTTTTTCCATCTTTGCCAGTTGTCTGTTCATATCCCATCTGTCTCCATAGAAGGCTCTTGAAAGGATGCAGCACTGTATCAACATGTGGTAAGCACAATGACCACAACTAGCATCCAAGTATGTCCTTGCAAGCAGAAAAGTACTGTCTTCTCTCACATTTCCCTGAGCAGTAAATAATTCTGAACTTCTGTGATGCTCCATTTCCTCTGCCCCTTTCCCACTTTCTTCCCCAAACACATCTCAAAGGCATCCTAGATATTGCGTGGAGAGACACTCTCTCTGGACATGAACATCCCAGCTCCAATATCAGAATTCCTGTTCTCCAATGGTGCCAGCACTGTCCCTTCTCATGTGCCCTTGCAGAGCTGACCAGATCCTGAGTTCAATCTCAACCTCCCCTTTTCTTGGTTTTCCATCTCTAAGAGTCAAAATTGCCTGCCACCTGGCAGAGATTGCATTTTTAGCTGTAAATTTTCTGTGGCTAAAAATTGGGTATTGCCTTACAATGTGCTTTCAAAAATGAGTGGTACATCTGAGCACTGTTTCCCAGTAGCACACAGTATCTACTACTAATGACATGCTTCTAGAGAGACTAGATTGCTTATCCTCAGCTAAACTTGTGTCTTTCCTGACCACTCAGACAGTTCCTGTTGTAGGCCTATCACTGAGAACCTAGAAGTCGTAAGACCAGACTTGAAGAATAACAGTGTGGGGACCCATATATCTTCCCACCCACAAGCAGAGAACTTTATTAAGAGAATAATCCAGAAGCCCCAAAAAGAGACAGGAAGACTCAGGAACCAAGCTTGGGAAGTGGACCAACAAACAGGAGAAGGCTCTTGCCAAATAACCCACAAGCCCTCTGCTAACCTGAGCAGACACTCCCCCTTGAGCATGAGTCACTCTTACTTGGCTCTCAAGCAGTAGTATTCCTCCTGGCCAGGCCCAGAGGAGCCCTGGGCCTCCAGGCAGCCTCCTAAGACAGCACCATGACAATTGACCTAGCCTGAACACCAAATGGAGTGGAGTGCAGCTAGACAGCCTGAAGTGTCAAACCTGTTCCTCACAAACACTTTAAAAAGCTGTGGCTTCTGGACAGGACGAAAGTTCTTTCAAACCCAAGCAATTGTAAATACAAAGGGATGTTTTGAACAAGTTTTATTCTCAGGCTATTTCTCAGGAAATTCCTAGAATTCTTAAGTGGCAAATTCAAAACAACTTCACACCAATTTCATTGGTACTGAATATTTTGTTGGGCAGAGATGGCACCAGAGGAAGGAAAGTCTGGGAGTAGGTGTGGCCAGCAACCTGATATTCTACCTTGCCCTAGCATCCTTATTACCCCTCCCAAGTCCTCTTCAGACCTTCCTCTATTGGTGTAAATTAGTCTACAAAGCCAGTAAGAGACCCTACATCTTCACAGAGTGATGTCTACCGGGGAACTGAACAGAAAATGCACCGGACACACACACACACACACACACACACACACGCACACGCACATGCACACGCACACGCACACACACACACACATACACACACACATACACACACACATACACACACACATACACACACACACGCACACACACACACATACACACACACATGCACACACACGCACACACACACGCACACACACATACACACACACACGCACATACACACACACACACACACACACCTCACTACAAGCCATTTATCACTACTCTCTTGAGTCTCCCTAAGCCATCATGTGTCACCTGCCCACATCCCTTCATCAAAAGTGCCTAAGATTATCTTTTAGTTTGAGATTAATTTCACAGTGGTGGAAATTTTACAATTTAGCTTCTGACACCCCAGAGAGTATGCATTTACATGTGCACACATGTACTCAGATATGGTTGCTCTCATCTGCCCATAGTTACATGTGTACACAATTTTATTGTGAACTATTTGATACTTGTAGGTTTCATGTACTACTGAATGTTTCCTATAGGCAACCTTGGGTTCAGCCACAGACTAGTTTCTGGCTTGCTAAGTCTGAGATGTCTGGATCAGGTCTAGTCTGGAACTTGTGCTGCATAAAGTGCCTTTTTGGTGAGTTGGAATCTGGAACATTTCCACAATTTACCTTTGTGTTATGATTTTGCCTATTTTAGAGAAAGACCTGGTTTTTTGGTTTGGTGGTTTTTTTGTTTTTTGTGTTTTTCCAGGAATGTCTTCCTTTGGTGAATACCAAGCTCCAGCCCCTTCTATTGCCAATGTTTGGGGGTTTGTTTGTTTGTTTGTTATCTGTTTGTTTATTTGTTTGTTTTTGCTAAGCAAAACATTTAGAAATACATGGATGAGGGTGTACTCTTAAGGGACTAGTGGAATATGATTCTGTTTCTTTAATTTAGGTATGTAGTTACTGGGCTTCAACTTTAATATGATGAGTTCTCACAGATGTTAACCAGTTAGCGGAGAACACCCCTCGGGATTCACAGCAGCCACAGGAAACACACCCAGGGCTCTGATGTCCATCAGTTCCAAGGCAATATCCACCTACCAGTTTATACTCCAACAAACAACCTGCCACAAAGTGAGACTTAGGTAAAATATAGTTGAAAACTTCACTAAACAAAGAAATCTTTTAAGTGGGGCGTGGTGGCGCACACCTTTAATCCCAGCACTTGGGAGGCAGAAGCAGGCAGATTTCTGAGTTCGAGGCCAGCCTGGTCTACAGAGTGAGTTCCAGGACAACCAGGGCTACACAGAGAAACCCTGTCTTGAAAAAAAACAAAAAACAAAACAAAAAACAAAAAAACAAAACAAAAAACAAAAAAAAAATCTTTTAAGATACAAAGTACAGGTCCATTTCTTTCTACAAATTGCTTATCACATAGTTTCTTCACTAGATTCAATGAGGGTAAAATTGTGGACAGGTTTGAGCCATAGATGTTTCTAAAGTGCATGTCCATGCTGTGCATGTTTCCTCTGGGAATTACCACCTACTGTGCAGAGCTGAGCAGCAGCTGGGCTACATACCAAATGACAGTCTTGGAGAACCCTAGTATGGCTCCAGGGCCTGATGGGACTCTTTCTCCACGTCAGGTACTTTGCTTCATATCATTACATATACCACACCCTTCACTGAACCAACTAGAGCTATAAGAAAACCTCCTTATGGGGAATGGGGCAAGAATCTGGAACAAGTTTGCCTAGTATCTACTGCAAGTTGGCTCTTTGGTTATGTGCTACAGGATAGCTCTTCATCTGAAGCCATCAGCAAACCCTGTCCCCACCATGCTAGTTGGTGAGTCTGGAAACGCAAATGTCTTGGGGACACTGGCAACATAAGATCTGGAAAGGTGCTCTTTCCACCAGCCAAGCAAGATGCCCAAAGGGAAGAAGGCGAAGGGGAAGAAGGTGGCCCCGGCCCCTGCCGTCGTCAAGAAACAGGAGGCCAAGAAGGTGGTCAATCCTTTGTTTGAGAAGAGGCCCAAGAACTTCGGCATTGGGCAGGACATCCAGCCCAAAAGAGACCTAACACGCTTCATCAAATGGCCTCGCTACATCAGGCTGCAGCGGCAAAGAGCCATCCTCTATAAGCGTCTCAATGTGCCTCCTGCCATTAACCAGTTCACCCAGGCCCTGGACAGGCAAACTGCAACTCAGCTGCTTAAGCTTGCCCACAAATACAGGCCAGAGACAAAGCAAGACAAGAAGCAAAGGCTACTGGCCCGTGCTGAGAAGAAAGCTCCTGGCAAAGGGGACGTCCCAACTAAGAGACCACCCATCCTCCGAGCAGGAGTCAATACAGTTACCACTTTGGTGGAGAACAAGAAGGCTCAGCTGGTGCTGATTGCCCATGATGTAGACCCCATTGAGCTGGTGGTTTTCCTGCCTGCCCCGTGTCGAAAGATGGGGGTGCCCTACTGCATCATCAAGGGAGAGGCTAGGCTGGGGCGCCTGGTCCACAGGAAGACCTGCACCACTGTTGCCTTCACACAGGTTAACTCGGAAGACAAGGGTGCTCTGGCTAAGCTGGTGGAAGCTATTAGGACCAATTATAATGACAGATACGACGAGATCCGTCACCATTGGGGAGGCAACGCCCTGGGTCCTAAGTCTGTGGCTCGCATTGCCAAGCTGGAAAAGGCAAAGGCTAAAGAACTGGCCACTAAATTGGGTTAAATGTACACTAAAGTTTCTGTACATAAATATAATTACAAAATTTAAAAAAAAAAGATCTGGAAAGGCAGAAGGTGGGACCTGCACACGGACAATCCAGAGTGTTCGTCAACAGGTACATGAATAACTGGCTTTACAAATGCCAAAGTTATAAACATCCTTAAGTTAGATGTAATGCAGCAACAAGACTAAGCCTCAGAGGTAGTGCTGAGGAAAAAGAAAGTCTGCAGTGGTTATATGAACTCCCATGAGCACCTGCCTGGCCCAGCCACTTGCTGTCAGGATTTGCTCTCATTGTTCATCTTGGTTGGCAAACAAGTACTTCCTTATTAGTTGGCACTCTCATAGACCCTTTTGGTGAACACCTGTAGTTAGTTCCCTGTCAGTGGACACTTACATGGTCCCTTTATATGGCACATTGTAATTCCCTTCAGTGGGCACTCATATGGTTCTTCCCATCATTAGGCATAAATATGGCTTCCTATCAGTGGACACGTACACAGGAGTCATCTGAGAAGGCCTTGCTGCACCCAAAACTAAGGCCAGCCTTATTCTTGAGGAAAAATGACTACTTTGTTATCAGGTTATCCCAGAAAACCCAGGAGATACAGGGCTTCAATTTGGCTTCCCCATCAGTCACTAAGCTACAAGGCCAAAGAAGGTGCAATGGTACCACATCTATAGCACAAGTAGCTTCGGGGGATCATGTTGAGCCTACCCAAAAGACAGTGTGAAATACATGATGTTTTAGAGCCTCTCTGTGGCTTAATACAACTCAAGGCACTGATGCCAGCACTCATGATTTAAATCTTGGCAGTGCACGGTCACTGATGAGGTGTCCCTATGCAGTCACTTAGGGGAAGCACAGAGTGAACTCTCTTGGTGTGTCAGGGGATATTGCACTGTTGCCTTCTTTGAGGCATTTTCTCATAATTCCTTTGTTTCTCTTTTGAAAAATTATACTAGTTAGGGAGAGCTAGGGAGATGTCTCAGTAGGTAAAGTACCTACCACATAAGCATGAAAATCTGAGTTCATGATCCCAACACCCATATAAGACAGAAATGGTGGTGCACACCTGTAATAGGCTAAAGAGGGGTAGGATAACCCCTTGGCCAGCCAGCAAAGCTGAATCAATGAGTTTCGGGTTCAGTGAAAAGCCCTGTCTTTTTTGTTGGAGATGGGTTTTTTTAAGATTTATTTATTTATTTTATGTATATGAGTACATTGTAGCTGTACAGGCTTTTGTGAGCCATCATGTGGTTGCTGGGAATTGAACTTAGGACCTCTGCTCACTCCAGTCCCACTCGTTCCTGCCCAAAGATTTATTTATTATTATATGTAAGTACACTGTAGCTGTCTTCAGACACACCAGAAGAGGACATCAGATCTCATTACAGATGGTTGCGAGCCACCATGTGGTTGCTGGGATTTGAATTCAGGACCTTTGGGAAAACAGTCCATACTCTTAACTGCTGAGCCATCTCTCCAGTCCTGGTAATGGTTTTTGAAACATGATTTCTCTGTGTAGCCCTGACTATCCTAGGCCTCACTCTATAGACCAGGCTAGCCTTGAACTCAGAAATCTGTCTGTCTCTTCCTTCCAAGTGCTAGGATTAGAGTTGTATATTATCAAAACCCAGCCTGAAAAACTGTGACTTAAAAAATAAAGATGGATGAAGTCATGTTAATGTCTGTGGTCTGTGTTGCTGCTGAGGGCCATGTTGGACATTATCACTAAAGACTGTGAAGGTGTACGTGGTCTGTGCTGCTGCTTGAGGCCAAGGCCTGCTGCCAAGGGCTACTGTGGTGTCTGTGGCCTGTGCTGCAGTGGGGGGTGGGGGGTGGGATGTTGGTCTCTATGGTATGTGCTGCCATGGGACTATGCTAGGATCCCTGGCACATGCTGGCAAAGAGGACATCAGTGGTCTGTGCTTTCAGCAGAAACCATGTGGGGACCCAGGATCTGTGCTCCCACTGACTCTAAAGGGCAAGGAAGCTAATCACTGCCCTTGGGAGGCAGAGGCAAATGAATCTCTGAGTTTGAGGCCAGCCTGGTCTGCAAATTTCAGGATAGCCAGAGATAAACAGAGAACCCTGTCTGGAAAAAAATAAAAGGCAAGAAAGCTACTTTTGCAATGGTGTCAATGACTACAGACTCACAGTTGAGAAGTAGACCCTCCCACGCCCCAGAAAAGTAACAACCTAAACAGAAAGCCATTGAAGAGACTCTTAAAAATTGTGATAATGATGCTTCTGGTGGGGTGTGGCCAGAAACAGACTCAGTTGCTTTTAAGGGACTGGCCACTGGGAGTTTGACCGTGCTCCAGTAAGTGTGTGGGCAACACAAATTGGACTTGTTTCTCCTTCTTCTTCTTCTTCTTCTTCTTCTTCTTCTTCTTCTTCTTCTTCTTCTTCTTCTTCTTCTTCTTCTTCTTCTTCTCCTTCTTCTCCTCCTCCTCTTCCTCCTCCTTCTTCTTCTAAGATTTGTTTATTTATTTTATGTATATGAGTACACTGTAGCTGTATAGATGGTTGTGAGCCTTTATGTGATTGTTGGGAATTGAATTTTAGGACCACTGCTCGCTCCAGTCAACTCTGCACACTCCAGTCGGCCTCAAAGATTTATTTATTATTATTCATAAGTACACTGTAGCTGTCTTCAGACTCACCAGAAGAGGGTGTCAGATCTCATTACGGGTGGTTGTGAGCCACTATGTGGTTGCTGGAATTTGAACTTAGGACCTTCAGAAGAGCAGTCAGAGCTCTTACCCACTGAGCCATCTCACCAGCTTCTTCTTCTTCTTCTTCTTCTTCTTCTTCTTCTTCTTCTTCTTCT
>JADRCD010210775.1:44647-62724 GCA_019843815.1 Montemys delectorum
CTTCTTCTTCTTCTTCTTCTTCTTCTTCTTCTTCTTCTTCTTCTTCTCCTTCTCCTCCTCCTCCTCCTCCTCCTCCTCCTCCTTCTCCTTCTCCTTCTCCTTCTCCTTCTCCTTCTCCTTCTCCTTCTTCTTCAGGGATGGGAGAACTGGGAGGTGTAGTAAGTGGATCTGGGAGGACTAGGAACTTGTATGTGATTGGGCTGCATGATGTGAAATTTCCAAATAATCAATAAAAATGTTATTTTATTTAAAAAGTATGTCAGGCCAGACATAGTAGTACACACCTATAATCCCAACCAACACTCAGGATGTAGAAACAGATAAATCTCTGTGAGTTCCAGGCCAGCCAAGACTGAGTGGTGAGTCTTGGTCTCTTTCTCTCTCTCTCTCAATCTCTCTCTCTCTCTGTGTGTGTGTGTGTGTGTGTGTGTGTGTGTGTGTTTCTTTTCTGTAAAGATAAAAAAAGTGGAGAAAGTGATAGTGATAAGTCAGCTAATATTGACCTCTGACCTCCAAATGTGCACACTCATGTGCACCCACATGCACATGTGCACATACACCATACACACTCATACACACAAAACCAAAACTAAGCTATTAGGGCTGGAATGTGGCTCAGTGATAAAGCATGCAAACACTTGGGTTCAATGCTTAGCATCACATTCAGTTTTTTCTTTCTTTCTTTCTTTCTTTCTTTCTTTCTTTCTTTCTTTTCTTTTCTTTTCTTTTTTTTTTCCTTTGGTTTTTCGAGACAGGGTTTCTCTGTGTAGCCCTGGCTGTCCTGGAATTCACTCTGCTCTGTAGACCAGACTGGTCTCAAACTCAGAAAACTGCCTGCCTCTGCTGGGATTAAAGGCATGCACCACCACTGCTCGGCTCAGTTTTCTTTTTAATTTTGTATTACATATTTTTTATTCATTACATATGTCTGTGAGTGCAAGTGCCACAGTGTGTGTGTGTGTGTGTGTGTGTGTGTGTGTGTGTGTGTGTGTGCTCATGCGCACACGCATGTGCACATGAGCTATTGTCAGGACAGGAGTATTATTGCTACAGAAATGAGCATCTACCAGTTCTTAACTTTTCTTCTCCCCCAGGGTCAACTGGACACTGCTGTGCAGTTCAACCTCAGGGGGATTAACAGATAAGGAGAAAGCATCAAGAGCAGATAGGAGCTTACCTGTAGTAGGCCAGACACCAGAGGTTTCTGGAAATGTGGAGTTTCCCATGGTCAGAGTGTAAAGACTGATTAGACCAACAGAAAGAGAGTACAACTTTTTTGAGAGGAAGCAGAGGCCACCTGTGCGGGTTCTTGGGATACCTGGCTAGGTGAGCTTCAACCCCAGAACAACATTGTGTAGGGGACATAAGGTTTTAGATAGCTGCTCACATAACCACCACCAGGGACAGTAGCTACAGGGTTCAGCATGGTCAGGATGGGCATGAATTGTTGAACACCTGTGAACAGGATGGGGTGAGTCCAAAGAGTTCCTGAAAAGCTGCAGATAAAATGTCTGGTCGATGTGGTAATGTCACCTCGTTTTCCAAAGGCAATGGCTCGTTGTTATTACACTTATTCAAAAAGCTCCTTCCAGAAGACTTCCTGTGACCACACAACATAGAACGTGGTATAACAGGATTCTCCTTCAGAGGGTGCCATCTGAGCAGGGCAGTTGTGTCAGCCTACAGAGCACAGTGGGGCCTCAGAGTCACAGTTTGCAGGCTGCCTTGTGTATCCAGGCAGGAACCTAAACTTTTCTCCTGAAGGGAACTTCAGAATGCCTTCCTGGAAGGGACCCTAACAACCTAGGTATGGGCAGGAAAGCTGGGACCCAAGCCTCACAGCCATTGAGAACAGCAGAAGAGGTAACATAGGGTGACAGCTGGGAAGACTCAGAGGGCAAAGTGGCAACACTGCAGTACCTGGTAGACTGGTCTCCATCTCTACCTCTGTTCCTCCTGGATTCCCTCCCTATGTGCCCTGCTGTCTTGCCTGGCCTGGATGAGGTAGAGTGAGACAGCACACTGCCTATACAGTTTGTATCATCCCATAACCCTCACTCCTTTGTGAGGGGCTAGGATGGCCAGAAAATACCCCTCACGAACTGATGTGGGGGCAAGTAAAACCTTAGGAACCCAAATACGGACATGAGGGTGTCAGAGTAGGTGACCCAAGGGCACAAATGTATCTGGGCTCCAGAGTCAGGGAAACTGTGCCTTATGCACAGTCTGTAGGCCATGCCTCTTGGGCTGACTCTCCCAAGGAGGGTCCCTTTGGCTACCTTTGCTGTTCATAGGCTGAACCTACAGAATGTACCCTGGAGTACCTACACTGGGGCCTGAGGCCCTGTGAAAGCAGCATGCACATTGTGACTCTGTCCTGGAATCCAGTGTCTAGTGGTGTGCAACAAGAAATAGGCTCTGTTTTAGGGGTCACTCTCAAACCTAGTGTTTGAGAAACCAGGAGGATGTGGAAAATGCAACTGGCCTCAGCCAAGAGGCCATGGTTTTTGCTGATTGGCTCTTCTTGACCCTGGGAAATTTGGTCCTGATACCAGGTCCTCAGCTACAGGAAGCGAAGATGCTGCAGTTCCCCTAGGGATTGGCTAAATGCTTCCAATGAGGTGTATGTGGGAAGGCTGTTGTTGGCCTGGCCACATACACATCTCAGACCTGTTTCCTGCTGAGACAGCCCTCCCATACTGCTTAGGTTTTTGTTGTTGTTGTTTGTTTGTTTTGTTTGTTTGTTTGTTTTGGGGTTTTTTGTTTTTGTTTTTGTTTTTGTTTTTTTGGTTTTTCGAAACAGGGTTTCTCTCTGTAGCCCTGGCTGTCCTAGAACTCACTCTATAGACCAGGCTGGCCTCGAACTCAGAAGTCCACCTGCCTCTGCCTCCCAAGTGCTGGGATTAAAGGTGTGCGCCACCACTGCCCGGCCTACTGCTTAGTTTTAATGCTTCTGGTTTCTCTGTTTTTACATCTCAGACTGGCACTTGGCAGAAAACTGATTCGCTACAGGACTTTTCTGAGCCAAGACCTCTGTGAGGACAGACTGGCTAATGATTTGAGTACACAGCCCTGGAACACTGGAGAAGGCCCTTCTGTAAAGTTTGTTTTCTCTGCAAAGTTGAGCCCTTCTTGTTGTCTGTGGCTGGGACAGCAGGAGTGGAGGTAGCCCTGGAGTGCATCTGCACACACTCACTGCTGGAAACCTGAGAGGAGGCATCGAGTTCTCCAGTTGTAAAGAAGTACAAAGGCTTTGCCCACAGGAGGCTCTGTTCACATGACCCCTGGGCGGGCCATCCAAGAGGCCCCTTATTCCCCTTGCCCACTCTGATACAGCAGAAGTCCCATACCCTAAGAACAGAGCAGGATACACAGTGACTTCTAGGATTCTCTGCATCACCATCCTTATCATGCCCCCAGAGGATTAGTTGGCCCTTAGTTGCCAGACATGAACTGGAAAGCCTGCTAGGAATCTGAACGCTCACTCACTAGTAGGCAGCACCTGTAGGCCTGGTTCTGAGCTACTCAGAAAGTCCTGTTTGTGTTTATGTGTGTCTGTGTGTATATGTGTATGTGTGTGTGCATGAATGTATATTCGTGTACACTCATTTCTATGCAGGTACATATGTATGTGGGTGTACACATGTATGAATGATCATGTGGAGGCCAAACAACTACAGGTGTCATTCGTCAGGTGCTATTGATTTTGGGGAGCGGGGAACAGAATCTCTCACTGGTCTAGAATTTACCAAGTAGACTAGGCTGCCTGGCCAGTGAGCCCCAGAGATCCCTCTGTGCCTTCCCAGCACTGGGATTAAAAGCTCATGCCATCATGCCCAGCTTTTTGTTTTGTTTTGTTTTAATGCAGGTTTTAAGGCCAAACTCATCTTTTCATTATTGCAGACCAATTATTTTACCAGTTCCTGCTCAAGAAACTCTTGTTATCTCAGCTCTCTAGTGCTTTTAGTCTGTGGCCTTCAACAGGAAGCAATACTTTTGAATAGGAAGAACATGATCCTGGTCCCTAAACTTGTAGGTGTTTTGAATGTGAGCAAAATGATCCTCCTGTACACCTGAGGATTCAAGCTACTCAGAGGGCTGGGGTCTCCAGTTTACCTAGTAGGTCCTTTTGTAACTTGGTATACTACCCCAAAGAATATACTTTGCCTTCTTAGAAAACAGGCCAGAGGCAGGTTTGTGCCAGTTGCAAGTCCTGGCATAAGAGGGGCCTGGCTTAGCATAGAAGCCCCAGCCCAGCAGGAAGCTGCATGGCTCACTTGAGATCCTACTTGCCAAGGACACTAGGATGAACAAGTATAGCCCACCTATGAGTCCTCATGGTACACTATCTCTGGAAGCCAAGTATCTACATGGTTGTAGAAGTACTGGGAGATCCTGGCTGTCTTCAGAGACACCAGAAGAGGGCGTCAGATTCCATTACAGATAGTTGTGAGCCACCATGTGGTTGCTGGAAATTGAACTCAGGACCTCTGGAAGAGAAACTGGTGTTCCTTTTTTTTTTTTTTTTTTTTTTTTTTTTTGGTTTTTCCAGACAGGGTTTCTCTGTGTAGCCCTGGCTGTCCTGGAACTCACTCTGTAGACCAGGTTGGCCTTGAACTCAGAAATCCACCTGCCTCTGCCTCCCAAGTGCTGGGATCAAAGGTGTGTGCCACCACCACCTGGCGAAACTGGTGTTCTTAACCACTGAGCCACCTCTCCAGCCCACCTGGGAGATGCTGAACCTGCACTGTAGAGTTGATTCACATTGAACACACTAAACTATGCAGGTGCACACTAATGAATGCACCTACTTATATACAGACTCAAGTACGTGAACATATTGGCCACCAGGGCACAGAGAATGATACTTGGGAAATTTGAGCCTACATAATAAGGCTTACTTGAGGGGCTGCTCTTTCTGTTGCTGCTTACTCTATGATTTTCTAAGACAAGATTCTCTTACCCCTCACAAGCCAAAAGCTGTCTTACCAGGTGGAGCAGGGGACATCCCCCCTGGGCAGGTCTAGCAGGGGAGACCATGTCTACCTAGCAATACACCGAGAAGCCAGTTAAGTGGCAACTACTGCCTAGCTTGAGGCAGCATTCCAGGGGCTGTTTTCCAGTGGAAACTCAAGCAACAACCCAGAGTGAGTTTTTGCTGATTCAGCCGAAGATGCCTCCAACACCTGAGGCTGGTGACCCTTACAGGGGCCAGGATAAGCCAGCTTCTTTCTTTCACCCAGACAAGAACACAGAGTTTATCTTCAGAGGGGGAGGTAGGGTGCCTTCCAAGGAAGACAGTAAAGGTTCCTGTTGAGACTAACACCAGGAGCAGTATAGCCCCCCAAATGGCCAGGCTTCTGGGTAGACCAGTGGAAACAGAGGTATGCAATAGTGAAGTGGGCTGGTCCCAGCAGTGCTGCAACTTGGCAGGGACATGCTTCTGTCATGCATACACTCCCTGGGCCTCTGAGATCTCCTGTGGGGGCAGAAGTCTGCACCTACCAGGCTGACAAACCTGTGGCCACTTGTCTGCCACCTCACCTTGCCATCACTGGAAATATAAAGCTCAAGAAAAAAAGCTGTTGATTCTGCAGCACCCTCCCCCACCACACACTCAGCCAAACATCTGGAAGACAGAAGAAGGCTGACAGAAAACAGAAGGCGCTTGCCATGTTTGTGGAGGGAACTGAAGATTCAGATGCTGACATTGAGCAGAAAATCAGAGATCTTTGAGTGGTACAGGGTGGGGTCAGCTTTCTTGACTCCAAGCTTTCCCATCTAAGCCCTATCCTGTCTTAGAGCCCCTCAGCTGAGCAATATTCACCTTAGAAACTTATACCTCAAAGAAAGTAGAGGTGAGCCCATCACAGTCAAAGGCTCCCAGAAACCAAGGACCAGGGATTGCTTTTACACCCAGACATGGGCCCTGCCCAGCTTGTGATGTTGTTTCTGGACATAAACTATATCCTTCAGGACTAACATACCCATTGGTCACTGGGAACATGAGGTCTCTGAATCCCTAGAATCATGTATTGAGAACTTTTCTCTTTCTAATTCCAACCATGCTTGGAAGCTGTGGATGCAGCATCCACAAATAATTCAGAGCCTAGAACCACCCATCCAAAATGCACCTAGTGTCTACTATGGAATCACTATGTTATAGAGACTTCTATAGGGGCTGGAGGTCAGCTTGTGTGGGGAAGCTATCAGAGATACCCAGTAGGATCTTTTCAGGAAGTTTGATATCCGATGGCAGGACAGATCACTGTTCTTGGAAAAAAAAGCCAAGTATTCCCTGTCGCATACTCTCTCCAGGAGAGCCAGCTATTCTGCACAGCCTGATCCAAACCAAGAGCTATAAAGAGGTCCTTGGCTCTCATACAATGTGGGAATGTCCCATTATCCTGACTGAAGCACCCTGAACAAAAGCAGCAAGCAGGAGCTGCCCTGGGAAAGCGTTACCTCAGTCCCTGGGTGGGAAGTAGAGGTGGCAGACACAAAACTTTTCCAATCCCACAGACCCTTAGCTGGTTTCTACCATCTTTCTAACTAGAAAGATCCAAGGGTTATCCAGGGCCATAGAGGCAAGAATGTAGGATGGATGGATGGATGGATGGATGGATGGATGGATAGTGAAGAAATGTCTTCAACATGGAGAGCAGGATTGGGAAGGACCTACATAGCTGACCTGACCACAGCACACATGGAACATGCAAAGCAGGAGTCCAGATCATATGCCCTGAAGGCTCAGAAGACCAAGCCTCCATAAATTTTCCCTAGTGACACTCAGGCTGGGTCCCAGGCTGGGAGTGTGGGTTAAAGGCTGGTAAGGAACTAGAGCCATAGAGTTGGGACCCTCCTTCAGGGTTTCCAACGAAGGGCTCCTCAGGATCAGAGAAAGAGACTTTGGTGACACACCCACCTCAGGCTACTATTTTGTCCTTCCAGATTCTCTAACCCTTTGAGTGTATGTCTCAGAAGCCTTGAAGCTCCCCCGGGTTCTGCTGCCTCACAGATATGCTTACTTGGGCAAAGCAGCGTAGAGACAAGGATGGTAACTTACCCCTCCCACAGCAGAACTCTACAGCTCCTGGACTGGGCCAGGCAGGCTGGCAAGGACTTCTGGCTGCTGCTCCTCTCATTTCCTCTTGGCCTGAAGGCTCGGCTGCCTTGGAAACAAAGGATGGATTGTGCCTCCTTCGAGCTTGTATACAGGCCCTGAGCCTTAAAGGCTCCCCAGTACAGCCACCGCCTCTATAGGGGCTTAGAGGTGACAGCTGTGCTTCCAGCCAACTAAGATTCCCCTGATCAACTCTTGTGAGCTCCAAGAACAGGGACTTCACAAAACACATGCCCCAAGGACCTCCAGAAGACCGAGATAGTGGCTGGGCTGCCTAGCTGTACCTGTCCAGTGCCCTGTGTAGCAACTTCCTGCCCCCTCCTAGGCCCAAGGACACTTAGCCCAATCCCTACCCCACAGGCACCCTCTATGTCCTACAACTTGTCCCCAATCCTTCTGCCTATTCAATTAGAAGCAAGAATCTCTGCTTGACCATTCAGTCAGACACCCCCGGCATGAGGATTTGGGAGTGTCCTGTGCTCAGTGTTGGCCTTGAGACTCTGGAGAGCTAAACAGGGCCAAGTCTCTCCTCCCAGTGGGGCAGAGTACCCATAGCTATACAAATGCTCCAATCACCACATTCCCAGGCAGTATGGGTCTGGAAACCATGCTGCAGAGGCCTCTTCTCACCCCAACAGGACTACAATCTAGTCGCTGGTTAGCCAGAGAACTTGGAGTATGTCTAAATTGGGGATAGGAATGGCTGCACTGGGCTTAGGGAAAGAGGCAGCAAAAGGCTTCTGTGTACATCTGGGTCTGTATCCTAGGGCAGGCTATGAACATCTGTCTCCAGATACAGGGTTGGGCTCAAGATGCCCAGCCACATGCCAAGAAGCAGAGCACCAATGTCACAGCCAGAACTAGGTACAGTCATCATGGTGCTAAGGTCCTAGTTTGATGCTTACTACCGACCCTTGGAAGCTCTAGACCTCACTTGAGAGTCAATCTTGGGTTCATGTTCCCACTACCTCACTGGGAGCACTGGCTCTGCCATGCCTGTTCTTATTCTGCTTGTTGTTACTTTGGTTCCATCTGTAAAAGAGGTTTTGTAGTCCATGGGTGTAGTCCAATGCTGCCTGTCTTGAAGAAGCTCCAAGGAGTGATAGAGGATAGAAAAAGGAAAGAGGAAAAAATTTAAAAAGCTGTAAATGGACAAGGAATTCATCTTAAGCTGGTCCCACCAGGTCTATTCCTCCTCTCCATCACTGGCTCCTGCCGGCTTCTTTTCTATAAGAATGAATTAAGATGCCAGACAGTGGTGGCACATGCCTTTAATCCCAGCACTTAGGAGGCAGAGACAGGTGGATTTCTGAGTTTGAGGTCAACCTCGTCTACAGAGTGAATTCTAGGACAGCCAGGGCTACACAGAGAAACCTTGTCTAAAAAAAAAACAAAAGAAAGAAAGAAAGAAAGAAAGAAAGAAAGAAAGAAAGGAAGGAAGGAAGAAAGGAAGGAAGGAAAGAGAGAGTGTGTGTATTAAGACATAGAACCCGGGGTCTCACAATAGAGGGTCTTCCAAGCCCCAGAGCACCTAGCCTGTGCACCTAGCCAAGAGTGTTTGCCCTAGGCACTGGCAAATCCAGACCAAAAACAATGGGGTTCTAGATGCCATGCTTCCTGAAGTCACCTGTTGGAAGGTCAGAGCTGAGACCATGACCAAGCTTCTGAACAAGAGACAACACCCAGGTTCACAATTAGACCTAGCCTTCCTGAAGGGTCAGGACTAGGCCCTATGTGGTGTGGGTCCTCCTGAAGGCTGATAGCAATGCCTCTAACCTAAAGGAAGCCTACCCAGCAGGGTCACTGGATAATCCCCTGGACATACAGCCCTCCACTCTGTGGCAAGAAGATTGGAGGACCCTAGCAAGGAGGGGACTGAGCACTCCTTGAACTGGCTGCTAAGACAGCCTAGTGAGGAATAGGTGAGAACAGAGAAATAGGGACCTCTGTTCCCAGGATGAGTTCCTTGGCCAATCAGCCAGGTCTGTCTGGGACGGGAAAGAGCCTAGGCAAAAAGACTTGCCTGGGAATCCTGTAACATTCCAAGTAGGTTGGGATAGGTCTAGCAAAAAGCTACCTTTTTCTCTGGAGGCCAGGACTTAGCTTTCTGCCCATAACCCTTTAACTGGATCCCTGATAACATAGTACTAAGATTCTCAGACCCTGGAAACAGATGAGCCTCAGGAAGTCTCCAGCCCCAGTATAGCTGCTATGACACTCCCTGTTAGCAGAGAGGCTCTTCATGCTGACCTTCTATGGGGAGGGAGAGCTGCTTCTTCAATACAGGGATATTCATGTGCCTGCATGGGACTCACTAGCTGCCATGCAGCTGAAAGGAGCTCTAGGCCAGTCAGAATCTAGCCCTGGAACTCAGATGTTCTACTGCCTCTCTTGCCAGCTGTTAGCAGCTATCACCACCTGATGGCCCAGGTCCAGATGCCTGATGGCTGTTGCAACCAAGGGGGAGGACAGGGTGCAGCTGCCTTAGGGCACAAGAACCTCAGACTGACTTACCTCTACTACTTTTTAAGGTGAATGCAGAAACAGGCTGAGAGCTCTTTTCTGGTTACTAGGCCTCCCTAGGCAGGGAAGCATGTGGATGTGGTTGGTCATCCTACTCTTTCCACTTAGTGCTCATCTAGGTAGATCAAGGCAGATGATGGGCATCTATCAATTTCTCCTAAGATGAGCAACAGGTTGGAAGGCAGAGGCAGGGGGATTTCTGAGTTCAAGGCCAGCCTGGTCTACAGAGTGAGTTCCAGGACAGCCAGGGCTACACAGAGAAACTCTGTCTCAAAAAAACAAAACAAAACAAAAAAAGATGAGCAATAGGGAGAGGAGCTACAGAAGCAGGAGCTTCAAATACAGCTGTGTTCTCACCCAAGGGACCTGGGTTCTCAGGCTACTGTGCTGGACACTGAGCCTAGTGTCATGTGTTGCCTTGTTCACACCACATAAACTCCAGAGTCAAGATCTCTAAAGGAAAAGCCTTGCCTGAAGAAAACAGCTGGCTCACTCAGTGGACAGCAGGATCACCTGCCCATGTCTCTCCTTGTCATCCTATATTCCTGAATAGCCTGGGAAGCCTGGAGCTTTGATGCCCCTCTCCCATCCTGTAGGTATGTGAGAAAGCCAGGTGAAGTCTGGAAGGTGAGTAGTCTCTGGTAGACAGATACATTGAGTTAGGCCAACATAATCCAGTATCCAAACCCAGCAGCACTGAGATTGCAGACAGTCTAAAAGGATGATCAGAAGTCACAGGGTAGAGCTGCCTGTGCTCACCAGACCACATTCCAGTTTACCCCACTGAGCAGCCAAGGGCTTTGGGTCCTTTGTCTCAACCTTCTGCTCCAAGTCCTACTGCACAAGGTACTCTATCTTACTTGGAGGCAAGCACTGACCATCAGAACCCTTTCAGGAAGAATATAATGACAATTAACTGGCCAACTCCCCTGTCCCTGTCATGAGGAGGGAGGGGGTAAATAGTCTGGTGATGACATTCCTCTAGGCCTTCCATTTAACTCAGAGACACCAACTATGGACTGGCTCAGCCCTGCTGTCCCTAAGGCACCAGGAGGAGCCAGGGTCCCATAGCTCAGTCTTCAGAAGCCCTTTGGAACCTCAACTCCGAGTGAGCACAGAATGCTCTCTTCACCTTGCCTTAGAACCTTGGGCCTGATTCTAACCAAGATTCAAGATTATGGGGACAGAGAAATGACACCAAGCACCAAGCACAGGGAGCCTCCCACTCAGGTGTTGAGAGCTGCATGACAAGCCTACCACCCAATACTGCCTTAGAGGCAAGCAATATTCTGTTGGTGTCATGAGTACCAGCCTTCTCCTCTCCTCATTGGCTGACCTGAGAGGCTCTGTGCCCAGGTGAGGATGAGGAAGGCTCATGGAAGCTTTTGATGCCCCATGTGGGGCATGATGAGAGGACAGCATGGACAGTCACCTGAGCTCTGGTGGGTGGGACTATGTGAG
This sequence comes from Montemys delectorum, assembly GCA_019843815.1. Lineage (NCBI taxonomy): Eukaryota > Metazoa > Chordata > Mammalia > Rodentia > Muridae > Montemys > Montemys delectorum. The sequence goes on from JADRCD010210775.1 coordinate 55,755, forward strand.
GAGGGGGTTTTGACCCCTATGAAAAGCCAGTGGTATACAGCAACCAGAGAAGGCTAAGAAACAAAACTGAAGATCTGATCCTGACCGGGCAATCTTGCTTGGGTAAATGTTGGCTGTGAAGGATTATAAAACAGGTTTTTAGATAGTGATAGCACAAATCTTTAATCCCAGCACTTGGGAAGCAGAGGCATGCAGATCTCTGAATTCAAGGACAGCCTAGTCTGCAGAGTGAGTTCCAGGACATCTAGCCAGGGCAACAGAGAAACCCTGTCTCAAGAAAAATAAAAAAAAAAGACTGGCCCAGATCTGGAACAGGGAGTCTGGCCCACTATGAGGTAAGATGTGATTATACAAGGTTTCACACATGTTTTTGCTACTCTCAATTGCAACAGTTCTTGAGAGACCTCAGGTTGATCTGCAGGCTTACCAGGATCCTCCTGTGATCTCTAAGTGGGAGTTGTACAGTGTTAGGCCTATGTCCTAGGCTACTCAGAGGACCCAGAACTGGGACCAGATTAGCATCCACTTCTGCTTCAGACAGACCCTGTCTCTAGCTATATCAGAGCCCCCCTCCTCTCCAGATTAAGATGGCTCCTATGCAGTCCAGAGTTGCTGTCACAGAGGTCCCTCTTAGAAACCTTCCACTCTTTCTCTGATGAACCCCAACCTCCAAAGATGGCTATCCTGTCCAAAGTGGATTCCTGGGTGCTGACTTAGGTAACATAGGAATCAAATGATCTCCCAGGAACTTGGTCAGCCTCAGCCACAACCTGAGGCAAGAATGCCCTTCACAAATCTCTCTCCTCAGAAAAAGACTTGTGAGTCCAAAATATAAAGTGTCAGTTCTGGAGCTCTAAAGTCCATAATATAAAGTGTCAATTCCTAGAGCGTCTATCTGAAGACCACCTTTGGGTCTTTACACAGCTGAGAGGCCCCAGTGGCCACCTGCATCCCTAGGCACAAAGTTTCAGAAGGGCTCTGCAAACCTTCCTTGACTGAATAAGCACAGGTCCTGCACCACAAAGCTGGGCTGAGGTCCTGAAACTATCAGGGCACAAGAAGCTCTTTACATGGTATGCTGCCACGAGCTGTGGGAGCAGCTGTCCCCTCCACCCTTCACACTGCAGCCCAGGTCACTCCATTCTGTCCCTGATGCCTTAAGGCCAGCCTGGCTACATATGTCCCAGCCCTGTGATGTCTGGAAGATGAGGGAAGCTCTTCTGGACCTGCCTGGTGTCCTGGCCAAGTCTGTGTTATTGAGGTGTCTCCACACCTGCTCCTCTTCTGTGTCACAGGTCTGCTGTGGCCATATCCTGGTCCTAGAACAAGGCTTTGATCTCTAGCCAGGTCCTCTGACTGCTGGGTGGGGCAGCCCATGTCCCTCTCATCTCTGCTTTGTACTATCACCCTTCTCTGGGCCTTAGTCCCTTCCTGCCCCCAGGGACAGCTGCAGGACAGCTTATGGACATCCTTTGAAGCTAGAGTGGGGAGGGGTGTCACACCCAAGGGTGTTAGAGTCTGGGCCAACCTTTCAAGTCTGCCGGCTTTCCCAGTGAATCAGCTTAACACTGCCTAAATGGGTCAGAGGGAGGCTCAGGCATGGCTACCTACTACATCTCTCATGCATCCACCACTCATTGAGCCTCAACCAGGACACTGAATCTCCGCCTACATGACTTACAACCAGAACCCACTATGCCTGACCTGGTCTGTGGGTCACCCCAAGGACAGCAGTATCCCCTCTTGACCTCTAAGATGGGAAAGCTAGGGACATGTGCATTTGTCCACACAAGGGGTTGCAGCAGGCAGAGTAGAGCTATTTCAGGCTCCTCCTTTCTTCCTGGACCTACAGGCCCTCATCCCTGAAAGGATTTTGCTCTTGGCTTTCAGAACACCACATTCAGCACATGACCATTTGCCCTAGGAGAGTCTGGATGACACAGGCCTGGGAAGAAGAGGCATATAGGTAGACAGACAGGCACCTCCTAGCAGGAAAGCCAAGGTCCAAAGCTCCATCTTTTGAACACTGCCAGGCTGCTCTCAGAGGCACTGTCCTCTTCTACCCAAGTTCAAAGTACACAGACCATTTATTCCTACTCATGTGACACAGCAGCCCCCTGGACACATAGGGAAGGCAATGATTTCAGCTTTGAAAATGTGTTTAAGCAACTAGAGGATGGGGTGGGGTAACCAACATACACATCTACAGGGATGAGCCAACTGCATCCACATGAGGTCTCGCCAGAGCTGAACTAGAGACAAAGGCCTTGGGGCTGGGGACATGGGCTCACAGCTGCTGCATGTGAGCTGGAACAGCCATAGAGGTCTGAGGTAGACAGTGAGCTCTAAGCTCCAAGATCAACATTCGGGAGTATCCAGAGACCCTGCTGAGGGCAGGGTAGGGTTATCTTACTAAATCAGAGCCCTTTTCTCAGCCTGTCACTCACCTGCTCTCCCCAGGCAGATCTTGCTTATGAGGCAGATGAAAGGCAGGGGATGATGGGGCCTCTTACTCCTCACTGGCTGGTTCCTGACCTTATGCCAAGGGTCTCCTTTCCCTTAGGGAGCAGTGCATCTGTATGACACTGATAACTCGCTGTCTAAGATCTTCTCTCTTTCCAATTCCCCATACTTCAGACAAACTTGACCTTGCTGAGTCATTCTTTATGAGAAATAGATGCCTACCACCAGCTGTCGACCTGAAGTTCCACTGTTCCTTGAACATGCATCTGGGTATCTCCAGCATCTGGTAGCCAGAGATAGCCCTGTCACTAACAGCCAGGACCACCCAAATATGGCTACCCCAGGAGGTTAAGGGCTAAAAGTCATCCTATATGAGGGAGTCCTATAAGAAAAGTCCAGAGTAACTAACCTTACTCCCGAGGGGCCCACACAGAGAGACACCTGGTAAAACTTGGTGGCCGCTTGTTATCTATAGATGCTAAGAAAGGTGACTTCTCTCAGGGAAAAGCTCTTAGAGCTCTGGCAGGAGCCTTGCCTCAGGACCTTGCTGGATCATGCATGTGGGATTCTTATGCATGTATACATATGATCCTGGAGACTGAACTGACTTCCCACATATTAGACAAGCACTCTACTACGGAGATATATGCCCAGCCCTGTGGGTGCCTTAGGGAGCTCTGAACCTGGGATAGATACCCCAGCTTCCAAAAGTGTTAGGTGAATCAGTGCCTCAGTTTCCCTGATTGATTACTGCCTGTGGTTACTGTGACCTGGGCTGACCCTATCTCAGCTCTAAGCAACTTCCCTGCTAAGGCCACATAAAATGAAACAACAAAAAGTAGGTTTCCAGATAAGGGCAGGGTCATGCACAGAATAGAGGGATAATACTCAGCCATGTGTACATCAGCACTCCAAACAGGGCCCAGAGTAGTACACAAACCTCATACCACCAGCTAGCTACAGCTACTCCTGGTACATCATGAAGCTCAGAGACCTAAGGTCCTACAGAAAACAAAGCCTGGGAAAACCCAGCTCTGAGGCCTAGGAAAGGAAAGGCAGGCACTTTCCTAAGGGAAAGACACACAGGCACAGTGTCAGGACATGTGGATACATGTAAGCTAGCACATGTATGCACACATACATATCAGTGCATATATGTGAGTATATACAAAAGTGAGCACATGAGTGTGCTCAATGGCAAAGACACACACAGACCGACCCCAGGTAAAAACACAGAATGAGAAAAGGAGGCAATTTCTTGTTTAACAAAATAAATTAAATATATGAGGCTTCAGCTCAAACTCTATATAAAATTACAGAGACCAGGCAGCCATGGACAGTGAGGATACCCAATGTAACCACAAAGCCAGGAAGGTCTCAGGCCCCAGGGAATGCCAGAGTCCCTGTGTCCCAGCCCTCCTTACATTATTAATATTATTTCACTTCTTAAATATAAATATTGAGGCCCTTCTCTCTAGCAAGGGGAGGGTGGCTCAAACCTCCAGGCATGGCTGCACTGCTCACCCCAGTCAGGTTGATGATAGGCTCCTGGGCACCCAGGGCACATGGAGGCACACTGAGGCCAGGCAGGAACACAGATGGGCAGGGATGGGGAAGTGGCCATGACCACTAAGACTTGAGGGAGATTCCTTCAACTAGCCCTCACTACATGTCACTGCAAAGTCACACCACAAATCCTCCTGCAGGTTTCTCAGGTTGTGTGTGCTTTTGTGCACACATTTACACTTTTAAACATGTGCGTGTATGGGTCTGGCTGTCCATCTGGTAGTACATACATCTATATGGCCAAGTTTGTGAGCACTTACCATAAGGTACCCTAAGATACTCTTCCTCCATTGTTCTCAATCCTCCCCACTTGTTGCCTTGGCCCCCATATGCCTACCTCAGGACATAGTGCTTGGAGATTGGCTGTATTTAGCACTGAAAGTGGACATGCTGGTGCTGATGAACCTTGCCCTCCACATGAGAGTGTGTGTGTGCATGTGTGTGTATGTGTGTGTGTGTGCACATCTGTGTACAGCTTGGAGTACAGCTTGGGGCCGGCAGCTGAGCCAGAGGCCAGGATGTGCTGGGAGGCCATGGTGGATCCATGCTCCTCACATATGCCCACAGCCAATGAGGGCAGGTCCTTGTCACCACTGCGTTCTCGGGATGTCCCTGGGGGACGATGCCCAGGCACAGGAAGTGTAGATGCAGGGGCACATGGCTTCTTCTTGGTCTGGCAAAGCCAGAGCAGCACAGTGCCTAGGATGAAGACAGCACCAGCTGGGATGCCGATCACCACAGGCCATGGCAGACTTGTCGTTGAGGATGAAGAAGCCATAGGAGGCCCTGGAGGTTTGGGGTCTGCAAGAGAGATTAAGGAGAAGAGTAGGAGATGGAATGTCCCTATACTAATGGGACAACCAGCCCAAGTGCGAACTACATGGACAGTACCCCTGGACTCCCTAGGCGGCAAGGATAGCCCACAAGGAAGGGGTAAGGACAGGGAGCCCCCACTTGCCAGGTGGATATTGGGTTGCTCCAGGACAGCCCAGACCAATGGTAGAGACTGAGAGTGAACATGGGGTGGGCAGCCCACACACACACCTGGTAATACAGTGAGGAAGGCGCTACGGAAATTGTAGCCCATGGTATTTGCACCCAGGCAGATGTACATGCCAGCATCATCCTGGCGGGCCCGAGAGATGAGCAGCTTGTTGAGGTAGGAGCCATCGGGCCGTGACCACACATCACCCGTGGGCAATACCACAAACTTCTGGCCGCCCACGTCAATGGTGGAGTTGTGGCGCCCCTCAGAGCCGTACTCCACCCGCTTTAGCCACTGGATCACAGGCTTCACGTCACTGCGCACCTTGCACTGGAAGGACGTTGTCCCACCAAAGTCCACCGTTGTGTTCACAGGGTGTGTCCCTGTGAGCACAGGCTTGGAACGAGTCCGCTCTACGCCAGGGACAAACAAACATGTCAGCACAGTTTTAGGCACCACAGGCCCCTGTCCTACCACAGACCCACTACTCACGGATTACATCCACTTTGTAGGTAGCGTTGATGGCGCCTGCCCGGTTGGATACACGGCACGTGTACTTGCCACTGTCTTCAGGCTTCAGGTTCTTCAAGCTCAGTGTCCACTTCTTCTTTCTGTGTTCACTGGCCTCTAGACGTGTCAAGGTCTGGTCATCCTTCATCCACATGATATCTGGCCGTGGGTGCCCACTGGCCACACACTTGAGCCGCACAGAGCTACCCACAGGCCGTGCAATCACTCGGCGCCTCATCTTGGAGGGCTGTGTGAAGCGAGGCCGTGCTGTGGGGCAGGGCAGCATCAAGGTCAGTAGAGAGGCTACATAAACATGCCAGGAGCACAGCATACAGACTCTCCCTACCCCATACTTACACCATTGCTGGCTGGCTGGGTCCTCCTGGCCCCCAGAAGAACCTCCTGGCCCAGGGCTCTCCTTCCCTGGACTAACATCATCTGTAGAGAAATAGGTAATAAGGAGGCCAGGTGAGGGAGACAGGGGAGCCTTTCATCAGGGCACCTAGCATGCCCTGGCTGAGACAGTCTTAGAACCCAAAAAAAGGCCATGGGCACACCCACATGTCAGGATTCAGGGACAGCTGGGCAAGGGCTGCCTGCCAGCCTCCTCCCAGGGTGCAGGTGACCCTGAGAGGCATGGTGGGACTGGAGAACGGCCCCCCACCCTGGCTCCGGGGGGTCTGCAGGGCTCACGAGGAGGGGGCCAGGCCCAGCCAGCAGCTGCAGTAACCCTAGCCCACATCAAGGGGCCGAGTGCTTGGTGCAGAGACATGGCTTACATACCGCCTGGTCATCATCCTCTTTGAAAAGATGGGGGTGGGGAGGGTGGAGAGCTGTAATATTCCCATTCCAAACCCAGAGAAGGCCTTGAGGCCTGTACTGGGCAGTGATGGGGGAGGGGCAGGGTGTGATAAGGAATGTCCCCTTGCTGCCCTATGACAGCCGTCTCTTCCACCCAGCCTGGGACCAGACTGTCCCAGGCCACAGGCCGAGGGCCCCACACTAAGGAGCCCAAGAAAGAATGGAGCAGGGCCATGCCTGCTACCAATGTGTGGAGGGTGTGTCACCAAAGACACCTGCCCATTCCCTATTGACTGGGCCCCAGGGACAGAAAAGAACAGAGGCCATTCACTTCTTGCGGCCCCTCTGAACTCTGAAACCTGAGCCTCAAAGTCATGGCTGCCAAGGCCTGCACTGCCAAGTCCTCAGCCCACTCCACCCTACCCCACCCAGCAGCTCTTCAGTGGAACCACTGCCTCAATCCATTTCTGCCACCTGGAAGCAAAGGCCCAAGGCTGGCCTGGTGGCAGGGAGGCCCTGGCTGCCCTAGGGCCCAGGCTAGGTATAGGGACAGGGAGACCCTCCTGATCTTGTCTGTGTCCAGGTTGATTTGGTGCAGGAAAAACAAGCAGGGTGGGAGAATCCAGGTGTGTCTGCTGTATACTT
>JADRCD010210776.1:8386-55641 GCA_019843815.1 Montemys delectorum
CCTCTCCTCTTCTCTTCTCTTCTCTTCTCTTCTCTCTCTCTCTCTCTCTCTCTCTCTCTCTCTCTCTCTCTCTCTCTCTCTCTCTGTGTATGTGTGATATAACATGTAAAGTCAAATTGTTAACACATATACTTCATATTTTTTAATAATTATAACCAGCATCTGATTACTTTTTGAAGGTGAAGGTATTTAGTGTAAGGACCACACAGGAACCCTTCGTCCTCCCTGTGTGTGTGATCCTTGGCCAGCTGCCGAAGGTGCTGAGGAGGACCATGTAACATGCTCCACAACGAGTCTATTCTTGTGTCTCCCAGGACCTTCTCAAGGGACTGGAGACAGTCAAGGACTCGCTTTTCATCCTCCGTGAGTTAGGAGAGCAGCTTGGGCAGCAGGTGGACGCTTCTGCAGCTGCAACCATTCAGTGTGAGCAGCTCTGCTTCAGCCAGCGCATGGAGGCCCTGGAGCAGGCGCTTTGCAAGCAGCAAGCAGTATTGCAGGTAGGGAGCCAGTGACTGTGTTCTGGACTGGTCATTTTTTCTGTCTAGGGGCCAAAACACAGGAAGCAGATTCTTCAGTGCTGAGGTGACACTTCCCGTAATTTGGAAACATCAAAGAAGAAAAAAGGAAAAAAAAAAAAAAGCATTAGAAGTCCCCTCGGTGTCAAGGAAAGGCAGTAGTTTGACAACTGTTCTCTATAACTTGCTTTTCAAATTGGTTTGGTTTAGCAGGTTTAACTCCTAAATCATGCCCACCTCTCTACTACCCAATACACCAACACTAAGTGGTCTCAATGGTAGTATCCAAGTGGATTCAATAGCCTTGAGCAAAAACCAAAATACTTCAAAAATAGTTTATACTGCATTTAAACAATGACCTTAGTTGGCTATCAGAGAAACAAAGCAAACCTACACAGACAAAGAGGAAAACACCATTCCTGCCTTGTTACTTTCAGAACAGGATCCTAATTCACCTTTGATGCAAGTTGCCCTTTAAGTGAACTTCAGAAAAGTGACAGTTCATTTCGCTAAAAGGCTGGTTTCTCTTGTGAAAACATAGGCTGGAGTTGTTGACTATGAAACATTTGCCAAGAGCTTAGAAGCCTTAGAGGCCTGGATTGTGGAAGCTGAGGGCATCCTGCAAGCACAGGATCCCACTCACTCCTCCGACCTCTCTACTATCCAGGAAAGGATGGAGGAGCTGAAGGTAAGTGAGTGTAAACCGTGCCTCCAGATTTTTACCTGTGTCTTAGGGTTTTGCTGCTGTGAACAGACACCAGGACCAAGGCAATTCTTATAAGGACAACATTTCATTGGGGCTGGCTCACAGGTTCAAAGGTTGAGTCCATTATCATTAAGGCGGGAGGATGGCAGCATCCAGGCAGGCATGGTGCAGGAGATGCTGAGAGGTCTACATCTTCTTCTGATGGCTGCTAGGAGAAGACTGGCTTCCAGGGTAGCTAGGATAAGGGTCTTAAAGCTCACACTCACAGTGACATGCCTACTCCCACAAGGCCACCCCTACTTCAACAGGGCCACACCTTCTAATAATAGTGCCACTCCCTGGGCAGAGCAAATACAAAGTACCACACCTTTCTCCTCAAAATCTTGAGGGAAACTTATTGCCAGCCACTTTCTCCCAAGACCCCACTGACATGCCATGCCCTTAGCTCATCCTTTCTGTCCCTCTACGAGGAAGGATCACTGTGCTGGTGATGGACTGCCCAGCAGAGCCCTAGCAGGATCAGTCCTCGGGAACCAGCCCAACCTTTCTTCTCTCTGCCAGTCCCATCGTATCTTAAGAGGCTTCTACCCTACCATATCTCTAACATGATTCTTTCCCAGATCAGCCAACCTTACCTCAAGCCATGCAGCCTCCTCATCAACCTCCTTCCTTCTTCCTTTCTCTCAAATACAGACACCTTTGTCTTCAAAGTTTTGCTTAATTCTGTAGATTCCATCTGCCTACATGTTTTCCATATGAAAACTTCACATTGATCCCACAACTATTTACAGCATGACTTGTCAGTTAATAATATTAACACAGCTTTTAGAAGAAGAGAATTTTAGCTAATCATCAATCATTTTTAAATATTTAATAAAATAAAAATTAATAGAGCAATAGGCTTGCAAAATTTTTTTTTATCATGTATCCTTTTGCTTAAAACCCTCCATGTGTAATCTGTGGAGATGGCTCACTCTTTAGGCAAATGCTTGCCATGTAAGCACAAGGTCCTTAGCACAGATTTCTAATACACATGTAAAAAGCTGCCCATTCCTTCATGTGCCTTTAATTCTGGCACTCATGTGGCAAAAGGATTTCTGGGGCTTGCTGGTCAGCTCATCTTGTTAACTTGGTGAGCTTTAGGTACAGTGAGAGAATGAAGACAACTCTTGATGTTGACTGACTTCTGGCTTCAATGTGTACACGCACACACACACACACACATGCACACATATATGTGCACAAACATGCATGTGCACCTGCACACAGGAGCACATACAGAGATACATGCACAAAACTCTTCAGTGAGTTCCCGTGCTCTTAAGACAAAGAGCATCACTGTAGACCAAGACTGGCATCTCCTGGCTTCCCCTTCTTGCATCAGCATCCGTATACTGCTCCAACCACTAGGAGCTACTCTGCCACCTTTATCAAGGGTCAGACTTGCCACTTCTATGAGAGCCACAATTCTGCTCCATGGTTTATCATGACATTCAGCTAGGTCTGGGGGAGTGGGGCCGCGACATCCTCCCTGACAGTGCATAAGGAGAAGGACCCCATTAGCTTTGTGGATGTTTATCTATGGAAATCCTACTTAGGTTTTTGGTTTCAACGATCAGGAAGATTTGGTTCCTTAGGGATCATGAGCCCTTCAAAGAGCATGCCATGAAAGCACACGCCCGTGCACATGCACCCATACATGGGCACACACACAAGCATATGCATGCATACAGACACCTAAGCACACACACACACACATACACATGTGCACGTATATGCTCACACACATGTTCACACACATGCACACAGACAACACAAGCACACAGACACATGTGCACATAAACACACATGTGCACAGACACACACATGCTCATACATGCACACATACACAGAAAGAGGGGGAGGGGAGAGGAAGGGGGGGAAATGGGCAGAGAGAGAGAGAGAGGAGAGAGAGAGAGAGAGAGAGAATATCAAAGTTTCCTGTAGCTGGCTTATTACATGGAGACAAAGATCCTCACAGAAAATAGACCTTCACTTTGTTACAAGTCCTGATTGCCATTAGGGCTGCAACTTCCCAACTCGGGGTTTGGGATCAAGAATATAAAGCAGATGTACTTGTAGTAATTTTCCAAGCCTAGATGAAGCTGGGCGACTTCCTGCACCTGGGTCTACCACCTAGAACCCCTTACTGACTTCTTGCCCTCTTGCCCCTTCTTCATCATCAGAGAGGGAACTGCGGCAATGCTTACCTCAAGGGATTTGTCCTAAGGATAAAGGGAGTGACTCCTTCTAACCCTATGCTAAGGGCATTTATGCAGGCCAAGAGCTATACTGCAGTTGTTATTGAATAATAAAGGGGCTGATTAGCATAAATCAACCAAGTTTAATGAGTCTTCAATGAACCTTTCAGTCATCTGCGTAATTTTTATTCTTCCTCTCTTCCGTGAAGAGTAAACCAATCCTGTAAATGGGATATTACATGTAAGCTTCTACCATCCTTCAAAGGATAATGGGTAGGACAATAACCTCTGCAGGGCAAGCTGTGGGCTCTGCGCAAGTGTTCCTCTAGGGCATGTGTGTGGCCTTGAGGGACTACGCCAATCAAAGGTCACACAGTCTTCCTGATATCTGACATACATTGTTTGAAGTAAAGGTAAAAACCTCTGCCTTTCTTGACATGAGGCTGAACTCACTTCTCCATGTCCCTGACAGGGACAGATGCTTAAGTTCAGCAGCATGGCTCCTGATTTAGACCGCCTCAATGAGCTGGGGTACCGGTTACCCTTGAACGACAAGGAGATCAAGAGGATGCAGAGCCTGAACCGCCACTGGTCTCTGACCTCCTCTCAGACCACAGAAAGATTCAGGTGAGGAGGTGTCTTCATCACTCCAGTAGTGTCTGTGTGTCTCGTGGTGCCATGACAACAGTACCTCAGGCCTGGGGAGGCGGCTCAATGGTAGAATACTTGGGAAGCAGGGATCAAGCCCCCCCTTCAGTCCTTAGCTACCTATATCACATAACAAGAGTGTCCTGACAAATGCTTGTAATCCCAGCACATGGAAGGCAGAGGCAGGGGGATCAGCTAGTCAACATCCTTCTCAGCTCTGTGGCTAGTTCAAGATCTGACCTGGACTACACGAGACCCTGCATCAAAAACAAAACAACAAACAGAAGGAAAAAAATGAGTCTATTGTCATACAGCCATGGGGTCTGGGGAGTTCAAGGTTAAGGTGCCAGGAGGCTTGGTTGTCTAGTGAGAGCTGGTTTCTTCTTGCTCCTCAAGGCCTCCAGAGGAGAGAAACAGCCTTTTCACTCGAAAGAAAGCCACAGCACATGAGGGAGGGCCTCACATGGGGGAGGGAGGGCCTCAGGGCCAATCAAGCTTTTGAAATTCCCACCTGTGAAACATAGGTATATTTTTAACACAAGAATTTTGAAGTGGACCCATTCAAACTGTACAACCAATAATATCAGAAGACTATGAATTTGTGCATATATATGTGCAGATATGTATATATATGTGTATATATATATGTGTGTGTGTGTATATATGTACACATCTATGTACAAATTCTAGAACTTTCCAACATATTTTCGAGTAGAAAACTCAAGTTATACTTTCCCATGTTTAAAAATGCAACCCTTGTCTTAATTGTAAAAAGAATGTTTCAAATGAGAGCATAATCACAGGGTAGGTACACTTTGAAACATTCAGAAGGTAACATTGTAAATGTTGATGACTTAGGGTTTCCACGTGAGAACCTTTGTGGTGGTCTGACCAGAACTGAGGCAGAGAACATTTAATCTAATTCTATAAGTGGAAGATAACAAAGGCGACCACATAACCCTCCTCCCTTGTCTGTCATCTGTCAGCAAGCTGCAGTCATTCTTGCTTCAGCATCAGACTTTCTTGGAAAAGTGTGAGACATGGATGGAATTCCTGGTTCAGACGGAGCGCAAGTTGGCAGTGGAGATCTCAGGCAATTACCAGCATCTTTTGGAGCAGCAGAGAGCACATGAGGTAAGTGACTTGGGCAACTTTTGCGCTAATGGAAAATTTTGGCAGCTGAGGCTACGGCTCAGTGGGTAAAGGGGCCTGATCCTGATCTTGATGCCCTGAGTCTCATCCCCAGTATGCATGTGGTGGAAGGAGAGAGCTGATTCCTGCTTATGAGTGCTTCTGCAAGCGTGTACTCATAGACCCACCCACACACACATAAAAGCTAGCAAAAACATTTAAACGTATTTTTAAAACTTAGGACTTAGCCAGGCATCATCCAAGCTAATCCTAGCACTCAAGAATCAGAGACAGGAAGACTGGGGCAAGTTCAAAGCCAGGCGGATCTTTGAAAGTTGTCCATAGTGAGTTTTGCTAGACTTGATCTAGTCAAATATATATGTTAGGTCCTCTTTCTTCTTTTATCTGTCAGTTTTAATATTTTAAGTTAAACGGTGGTTTGCCTCTCTGTCACTGTTCAGGGAGCTGTGTTCACTGTCATGATCTTGTATTGAAGTATAGAGACTTGTAGATAAGGAGACAGGTATGACTGGGCATGGTAGCTCATGCCTTTAGTTGAGTATGGTTTAGTATCATAACTTGGAGGCAGAGGTAGGTGGGAACAGTGTGGTGTAGCAGTCCCAGCCTCCCAGGAGATTGAGACAGAAGGATCACACACACCTTGCAGTTGAAATTCAACCTGGACAAGTTGGTGAAAAGCCATCTCAAAACAAGCAATACTAACAGGCAGAGGAGAGAATTAGAAATATCAGTCTCTCTATATAGTGTCTTACTATTTCAGCTTTCCTTGTTTTCAATCTAGTGAGAATTGAACCTAGGGCCTCATACATACCAAACTACTGCTTTTATCACTGAGCCACACTCGAATCCCTGCAGGCTTTTGTTATTTGTTTCTTTTTATACACATGAGCTGAATTTACTTGCTGGACTACATGGAAAAACAGTGAACTTTTTTAAAAAAGCGGAATACAAATTGCAAATTCATCAGCTTACTTTATTAATTAATTTTTAATGAATAAGAGGGGAGAATACAGCTATGTTTGTCATCTAATTAAAAACCCAAACTAAAACTTTGTCTTTAAGTTTATCCTAATTGGTAATTAAAAAAAATTACTCCCACACTGCAGATGGGACAGAATATGTTTTTCATAGCCCTGCTAAAAACAAACTGTGCGGTAAGTTATCAGAAAAAAAAAAAAATTAGGGACTTAAAAGTGGATCACTCTTTTTCAAATTACAGCTTTTTCAAGCCGAGATGTTCAGCCGCCAGCAGGTCCTCCACTCCATCATTGTTGATGGGCAGAATCTTCTAGAACAAGGTCAGGTTGATGACAGGTAGGATCTTTGATAAATTATTATGAAGAAAGTTTCCTCAGTAAATTAGTCATTTTCTTTTTAATGAGAGATTAGAGGACATATATCCAATCTTCCTAAGGCGATTGTATCATCAAGGGGCCGCAGTAATTGGAGGAAAGGCTTGTCTGAGTCTCTGAAATGAATGAGCATTGACTCTTTACAGAGGACACTATTATGTGATATGAAGGGCATAGGGTAATTGGAAATCACCTAGCCAACCTTCGATAGTCTGTAGTCACCAGAGTCAGTGAATAGAGCAGAACGGATTGCAGGGATGGTCAGTGAGCGGTTGCTACTAATATCTCCCTGCACTTGCTCAAATGTTAGTCCTAAAAGGGGCAAAGGTATCACTTGTCTGACTCTGACTGAGAGATAGAAAACTCTAGATGCACCCAGGAACTGATTTGAGCAAGGTTGCATAAATAAAAGGGAGCAAGTCCAGGCTTGATGTTAAGGATGCTCTGTGGCCAGGACTGGCCTTATTCTAGCCTACTTCCTCAGACCATACTTCTGTGTGAGAACATAGTTTGCCCCCTTAAGCTATCCCATATTAAATGTGAAATCTCACTTCCACATCCCAACAAACTACCTCTTTATTTAAAACATAGATGTGAAATTTTAGCTTCTCTTCCAACATACGAGTTGACAGCTTCGTGTGTCTAGCTTTCCTGGAGATGGTATTTATGTAATCTAGTTTCCATGTTTATATTTGGGAAATTGGCTTTAGTATCTATGTATATGATTCTCGTACCTAGGACCAGTAGTTGTGATTATAACTAACAGTATGTTTTTAAATCATTAGAAAATAAATCACTTTTATGATTAGTATTCTAGAAGCAATTTAAGCCTCCAGTGGTTATTTTATAAGAAGTTCATGAAAGATTTGTAAGGTTAAGATTGGAACAATAATATGTGATGCAGTACTTACTCTATTCTAAGCCAGCCAAACTTAAATGTGACCATTACTGGGAATTTAAGACTCTCTGAATAAACCAAATTCAAATGTAATTACCTTTTTTTAATCTTTTGCTTTATTATCCTGTAGCCAGCTCCTTAGCAGTATTATAAACATTCAAGTCATTAAGTAAAATAAAGTTTGAAATTCCCATTCCAGCCAACATCTATTAAAATTTAAATGCTAACATTTAGGAAGAAAAAAAAAACACACAAAAGAGGTGAAAATGGGAGAGTTGGAACTAAATAAAGAATTTTGAGAATTGCTAGTGAAAAAAAGACAAATTGGATCTGAGTCTGTGGGTGCCGGGAAGTTACCAGACAACAAGGACTTAGGTTATAAATGTCCGTTTATGGGGTTTTGTTCTTAAAACTTCAGCTTCGGTACTGGGAAGAGTCATTTTCAGTAGCTCAGTCAGCAAGGGCAGATAGGTCGGGGCAGTTTACATAGTAAAGACAGGGTTCCTAAGTTTCATACCGATGGCTATGTTATTCTTGGGACCTGATGCTTGAAATTCCTCGTGCTCTCTACTGTTATCAGGAATTGGGGAGGGGGGGTGTCACACATTTTCTGAGGTGACAGGTATCCTTTAAAGGACATGTCATGAGACTAGCTGTCTGTGCTTGGATCCTACTGTGATAGACTCTACTATGACATGTAGAGCAGTGGGCTATTCCGACAGCCTGGGTCCAGTAGAGCTGTCATCTCAGAACCCCAGAGACCCACTGAGCAGAGTAAATATATTCACAAGGGACAGTCGTTCAGTGATAGCTCCTGAGACGATGGCTCAGATTTCTGCCCAAACTCCTCACAACTGCCCCTGCAGGAGGTGTGTGCTCTATCAGGCAGATAAGGCCTCAAACTCCCAGCATTCTAGCTGGACCCTACACCCAGTCATCTGACCACAAGCCAGACATGCCACGCCCATACAATAAAAGGGGCAGTTTGCCCGCTCCTCACTCTCTTACTCTTACCCTCTCTTGCTCTTTGTTCCTCTCTCTTGCTCTTCACTTTCTTACTCTTCCTCTCCCTCTCCCTCTCTTGCTCTCTCTCTCTCTCTCCTATCTGCTCTTTGTTCTCTTCTCTTGCTTTCCTCCTCTCCTCCCTCTCTCTCTCTCTCTCTCTCTCTCTCTCTCTCTCTCTCTCTCTCCCTCTTCTTCCTCTCTTTTCCTTCCCTTTACTCAACCAGCATATTTTCTCCTTCCTACAATAAAATAACTCATTTATACATTGCCTTCTTTTTAACTAAGGCACTGTGCAGCAACAGGTCAGCACTGGGGAGAGAGAGAAAGCAACCCGGACCTCAGCAGCAGGTCCCTGCCTTTGGTACAACAATGACACATGCTTGTATGTCACAGAGCACAATTTCTGTTCACAAGCAAATGTGATCGTCAGAATCTGCTCATTGCCCTAGGGAACTCATTTTTAAACTGAGCATAAGAAATTCTTTGAGTGTTTTTTTTTTTTACCCAGTAGTTTTAATGTTTTATAGTGATTAATGGGCAGTTATTATAGAATAATTATTTGTTCCAATGCAGTTATTGAATATTTTTTAGAAGATATGGCACATTTGGTGGTAAATTCAAACTTTACAGTCATCTCACGTAAGAGGATATATCACTAATATAGGACTCCTAACAAGTGTAGAGTACTAGAATAGTAATCAATTACAGAGAGCATACTATAGCTGTTAGAAGAGGTATAAGGAGATGTTACACTTGTGATTAGCCCTAAAATGTGCCAAGAAACTCATCCCATTTGATGCTTGATACATTCTTATTGAACACCACATCTGTGCTACACTTTGCATATTAAATAAAACTTTATAAACAATGCCAATACTTTTTAGAATAAAAAATAGGAAGAATGTGTTCAAACACCTGCAACACCTCAGTTGGAATTGGAGAAGGTTCAAGTTAAATTTACTCTCAACAACCTTCATACATATTATGTTGACTAAAGTTAATTTTTCTTTAAAAAATGTGAAAGTTACCTAAATATGCAAGTGACCATTTCTCATAGTAATTCAATTGAGATTGGAGTCTTCACTTGTAGAAGAATATTAAGAATATTTATGAAGTACAGTTTTTAAAGACAAAAAAACCAGAACTTTTAATTTAATGTAATTTAAGTGGCTTGGTTTTGATTTTCCAAAATGGCATGTGATTCTATCTGGGGAGGGAGTTAGTAGTCAGGTTTCTTGACACATGATCTCCTGTTATAAGCCACAAAAGACTGTCAATGGCCTGTGAGACAGTGCCACACATATACATACTTAGGGAAGGGGAGTATATGATATGCCCTAGATTTCATTTTTATCTCTTCTGAGATATGAAAACACTCACCACTTATAGACTAGTAATCTAATTTTAAAAATTACTTGCAACCCAGCTAACAGACCATGGATAATTTGAAATCCCTTGTCATAGATCATTTTTCTCAAGGCATACCATTTATGGAAAATACATACTGGCTGATCCTGTGACAATACCCAAGACTATGAATTTTTTTTCCCCCTATCTAATTGTTTCTTCACCAGAGAAGAGTTCAGCCTGAAGTTGACCCTCCTCAGTAACCAGTGGCAGGGAGTGATTCGCAGAGCCCAGCAGAGAAGAGGGATCATTGACAGCCAGATTCGCCAGTGGCAACGCTATAGGGAAATGTCAGAGAAGCTTCATAAATGGTTGGCCGAGGTGTCTCATCTGCCCCTGAGTGGTCTTGGGAACATCCCAGTACCACTGCAACAAGTGAGGACGCTCTTTGATGAAGTGCAGGTAAGATGCAAGCACAGATCCATGTGCCTCTTCTACAAGTCCATGGGCCTCCCTCCTCTGCAGGTCCACTGTGTTTGACCTTGGACTCCGTGCTTTGTAAGGATTCTGAAGTGGCCTGAAAATCACATCAGACATTCTTAAAGTTCAACTGAGATAGACAAAGTAATTGCATGACAAAGCTGCTGTGGAAAGGAGAGGAGGAGAGCAATTTGAAGCCATGCCAAAGATCCTTCTACTTTGTACACCAAGGCCCAGAGCAATTCCTTACAGCCCAGCTTGGATGGAAAGATGACTCGGTGTTGGTCATGGAGGTTTAGTCACAGAACCTAGTCCATCCCAGCATTGTTAGCCTGTCTGCATATGTTCATGGCCCTTCTACCTTTAAAGGACTAATCTGGCTCTTCCTTCCTCCCAGTTTCTCCAAGAAAAGTCATATGGCCTCAACTACCCACTCCCAATAGAGAAGGGACAAACTGGGATCTTCTGTCCACATTCAGATACTAAGGTTGTGATTCAAATATGCAACCACCTTTAAGACTTATATCTGTGTGCATAGAGCCAGTGACCTCTGGACCAGACTATCTCCACGTTTCAGATCCCTAATCAGAAGAAATGTTCGAATCACTTTCTGATCAATTGATCCATGATCTCAAGAGTTATTGCACAATTATCTTCTTCACTACCCGTCACCCCCTGTACTCAGTCTACTTTGAATGCTCATCCCTGTGACCAGAAACTCAGGAGTCTCTGCCTTGGTAGACAGTAGCCTAACCTGTCTCATTATACATAGTGCAAGACTTTTTACCCATCCAGTGAATATTTTTGCTATAATCAAACACATCACTCCCCTGCTCTAATGGTCTGAAAGCCAAATTCCTAGGTGTGGTAGCATAGTTATGTAATTCCAAGACTTAGGATGTTAAGACAAGATGATCACAAGTTCAAGACCAGAATGAGCTACATACCAATGCACTGTCTGAAAAAGAAAAAGAAAAAAGATGTGATAGAGAGATGGGTCAGCCCTTAGGAACACTGGCCAGTCTTTTGAAGGACTTGAGTTTGATTCCGTTTGATTCCCAGCACCTACACAGCAGCCACTACCACATTGGTTCCAGGGCATCTGATACCCTCTTCTAATCTCCTAAGGCACTGTATGCACACAGTGTGCAGAGATACATGCAAACAAGGTATTCACATGCAATAAAATACAATAATGTGTAAAAACTCCCTTGCAAGCTGTCAGTACCATTCTGCCACATGTACTTCATACTCCAGCCATGGAAAAGTACATTGCATTTTCTGAATTCACCCTCTTTACCTTATATGGTCAGCGCATCCCTCCTCCCTCCTCTTTAGGAGTCCACCCCTTCTCCTTTTTCTGGTCACATTCATCTCACGTTAATCTGATTACAGTTACATGTCTTTCAAGACTCATTGGGCCTTGACTACATTGAGAGACCTACTGTGCGTACCCATGCTGAGACAGATGCCATCCTGTGATTTCTGAGCATTTGTCTTATAAGCAGAGTTCATATTATGTCAAGATTATACTTTCTATTCATTTGCACTTAGTTCATTTAAGATGTTCTTGCTGGATACAAGCATGTGACGTATGTATGCCAACTCATAAGGTTATCTAAATGTGCTTATAATGGGTGAACCTGCGAAGAGAAGACAAAAATTAAAAGGGTCTGGTCCCTTTCAGTTCAAAGAGAAGGTGTTCCTGCGCCAGCAAGGGAGCTACATCCTGACGGTGGAGGCTGGCAAGCAGCTCTTGCTCTCTGCTGACAGTGGCGCCAAGGCTGCCCTACAGGCTGAGCTCACGGACATCCAAGAGAAGTGGAAGGCAGCTAGCATGCACCTGGAGGAGCAGAAGAAAAAGCTGGCTTTCCTGTTGAAAGTAAGTCCAGTTTAGAGTCCCCTCTTACGAGCTGTGCTGTTTCCGCCAATTGTTTCACCACAATGCACATCATGATAGATCATTGAGCAACACCCTCCCATGCTTCTCCTCTGTTTTATTTAAGACTCTGTCCTATCTTGCATGAACTGGAAAAGTTTCCCAATTTTCAGCACTTTATCTTTCAGGAAAATCCCCCTCACTGAGTAATTTAAACTCTAATAATGCTGCCCAGGTGATTAATTCTGATTAATGGCCAATGCAATGCCTTGAAGCATGTGACAGCCTTAGAAAGCTGGGCAGAAACTCAAAGAGCAGATCCCATTCCCTAAATTGTAGACTCTAGAATGGTTTTAAAGATCAATATCTCATGTTTTATAGCCAGGGGAAAAAGCTAACCTAGAATGAGTCTCTTCATTTGCCTTGGTCTATCTAAGTAGGCTGCCATTGGCTGAAAGTCTCCAAGAGGCATCTTAGGCCTTTTTGTTGGCCATAGGCACGGTGAACCTAAGGGCATTGAGATTTATCCACACTGCCTGTAGTGAGCATCTGTCTCTCATGTCCACACTATTTATAATTTGTCTTCAGTCCAGTAGTTATAAATATATGAACAATTCATGAGGAAACTCATGATTTTATATAATATGTGTTCATAAAAAATGAAAACAAAAACAAAAACAAGTGCTCTAAATTCATAAGGCCAAGTTTAAAACCACAGCATTTTCCTTTTCTTCAGAATGGGTATAACTGTGCCTCATCTCTATGACTATTGTGAGGATTTGTCAAAAGAGTGCCAGGAAATCATGAGGGACACTTGAAAGGCAGTAGTTGCCATTATTGATGTTATTAACACTTAAAAAATTGTACCCAAGAAATGTCGAATTTTATATAATTGAAAACCACCCATTCTTCCTGATTGTAAGTACAGTGTGCCACCATTTTAGATGGAGGGAGATAACTCACAGTAATTGAGTAGATTTTTGTTTATTGTTTCAAATATCCCACCCATCGGGTTCACGTTGAGAATCTTATGCAATATATATGACCTTCCAAACAGGAAGCAGCCGATCAAGAATGCCACTGAGCATGTATTAAGAACCACTCTTTGCTTATAGAACAATTCACTGGTAACATAATGCCTGAGTCATTTGTCATCATCCTGGTGTCAGGCAAGGATTTAAAACATTGTAACTCACTCTGGTGAGACTGTGGGGATCATATATATTTATTTTTACTCATGATGTGGTTTCTGGAGATAGTCCCAAGACATAAGAATGTGTGGCGTCTGAGTCACTGGGTTCTTTTGTCTCATCTGTCAGTTGGTGTGTATAAAACATTTACTCTGACAGATGGGTCACAGAACAATACCTGAAGCTAGTTCCTTGTCATTCATGCAGAAAAAGGCTCAATGGTGGCTTCACCATTCAAGTCACTGTTGGAGAGGAGAGTCCCTATTCTTCTCTTGTCAGGATTTTTTTTTTTTTTAAATTTGAATCATACATTGCATTCTGTTTGCCCAAGGAAGCCTTGTGTCATATTTACTCAGCCTTATTTTAACGTATCTTTACACCAATGTTATAATAATTCTCTTGTCTTTAGCTGTTAGCCTAATGCTCTGAGTATGTATGCCCAAAATAGTCATGTTTTTTCCCTGCTCTCTAATGTCAATTTTATCCTAAGGCGTGACCTCCTCGGTGTCAGATCTGGGAACAGGCTACATTGACAGCTTTAAGGCACGTGCTGGTTTAATTGAAAATGTTAACTCAAAGCAGAGGAGATGATTTGTTTACAAACCATTTCTACACAGTACTGAGCACTGGCAAGCAAAAGGACCACAGACTATTGTAAAATGATGGGGACTTGGACCAAATCTGAGCCTCAACGACCAAAGCATTCATAGTTTGGTTTGCAGGGCGCCTCTGTTGGTAGTAACCAAGGAGGAGTGGTGGCACTCTACTGCTCTCGGATTCCATGAGGGAAGTTTCAAGAGAAATGAAAACCTGGCTTCAAACTCTCACATAACAAAAGACACTAAGTTTAAACTTGCAATTTTTTTTTTTTTTTTTGGCTGGAGTAATATTACCTGTGAATTACTAATAAGAACATGTTAGGGCGAAGAGCCGAGGCAAGAGAGGACAGGTGACAAAGGAAGATAAGGGAAAGGAAGGAGAAAGCAGACTTAGGGACCATGTTGGTGCTTGGTAATTCTACCTGTTAAACCAATTGACTTTAGAGTTCAGTAATGCGTTAGGTGGAGAATGACCACTGGGATGGTGGCCTGGGGAGGGTCCTGGGAGCATGGTGACCAGGAATGGACGATACAACCAGTATGGGAGAATGAGACAAAACAGAGCATCTATTTAACTGAAAGCTATTTAACACCCACTAAGATAACTAATGGAAGTTACCGTGTAAGTAGTGCTCTATAAAAAAAAAAAAAAAAAACAAAATTCAGTGTGGTTCCTCTCACATTCCTTTTTTTTTTTTTTTTTTAAATTTAAAAATTAGACAATAGGCCAGGCAGTGGTGGCGCACGCCTTTAATCCCAGCACTTGGGAGGCAGAGGCAGGCAGATTTCTGAGTTCAAGACCAGCCTGGTCTGCAGAGTGAGTTCCAGGACAGCCAGGGCTATACAGAGAACCCTGTCTCAAACAAACAAACAAACAAACAAACAAAAACTAGACAATAAATAAATGTACCATTAAAAGCTTGAGGTAAGGGTTGCGGTATGTAGCATAAAAATCAAAATCTCTCTCGTAGCACCATCCCAACTTTGCTCCCATTCCCAAGAGGTAGCCCCTGTTAACCAATTTGGTGTGTCACGTTTCCAAATAGGCAGACACCAGGCATAATTTTCCTTGTCTTTACTCAGGGATCTGACATGCTGCCACTCTTGGCCACATACTCTATGTTAATGTCACAGCATGTGTCACCAGGCAGGTATTTCTTCCCGTTCTTGCTGAGTAGGTGTTTCTGCACTAACACCTCACTCTTCCAGACATATTTCAGCCTGAGCCAAGTGAAGCCAGACAGCACCCTGTTTTTCATACCTGTAGTTCTTG
Source organism: Montemys delectorum (assembly GCA_019843815.1). Taxonomy (NCBI): domain Eukaryota; kingdom Metazoa; phylum Chordata; class Mammalia; order Rodentia; family Muridae; genus Montemys; species Montemys delectorum. The sequence goes on from JADRCD010210776.1 coordinate 23,671, forward strand.
GGTGTTTGTACCTCAAATGTGGGTGGCTCATACTACATGTAGAATAGGTCAGAGTTAAAGTTCTATCATCTTTATATTCTGTATTTCTCTTACTCCTGCTTATTTGTTTTCCAAAATGCTTCGTTTTGCCCCCTTTTGTTACACCCCCGTGGTACGTTAGGGAGCACGTAGACACTCACGCACTCGTGTGTGAATAAGGACAGGTGAGTTTCCCACTCTGCCCAGTGTTTGGTTCGGACTCCATGTTTAAATATCCAAAGTTGAAAATTCTTTGGATATTGTGCTCGCTTGGTGCCCTGAGAGCCATTGCTTACATTAATTCTTCAACAACTGTAGCGTTTACTTCCATTTTCTCAGGGAAAGTGTATTACACCTGCTTCTTAGAGACAAACAGCTAATGAGTCACAGAGTCAAGTTGAACTGAGCTCTCATGATGACAAAGGCATGATAATGTTCAAAATGGCAGTGAGTGTGGACGTGCCTTCTCACAATTCACCGGTGTAATTATATCCCTGGCAATTAAAAAGAATATTTATTTTCTCTCTTTTTATTTTCATTTTATAGTTTTGTAATTTCTCATCAAAAAAAAGTAATACAATTTATTTCTCCTCTATTGATAGGACTGGGAAAAATGTGAGAGAGGGATAGCCCATTCTCTGGAGAAGCTCCGAATGTTCAAAAAGAGGTTATCTCAGCCTCTACCTGACCACCATGAGGAACTCCACACAGAACAGATGCGGTGTAAGGTACGTGGCTGGATGCAGACTGTGTGTGTTGCCTTAGCCACGTACTTCTGCCTGTGAGGTCATATCTCAGCGAGACTCCCGAGGCTGTCCATGGGCGTGTGAGGGCCTGGCAGAGCCCATTAGGGTAGCCTGCACTGCGATGAGACCTCTCTTGCTGATTTAACGCAGCTGCAGTTTATGAATGACTTAGAGGAAAGGAATGAAAAGTTTAAGAAACAACATAAAAGATATTTAAAAGCTGAGTCAAGAGCAATAAATAGTTATCTTTCTGAAACACCCCCAACTGGGGAGTCATTCTAATAAAAGCATATTTGATGGGAAGGACGGGGTTGGCATCTTGAAAAGTCTGCCAACTGTCTGTGGCAGAGGAGCATACCCTACCTGCAAGATCCCTCTGTACAGGTAGCAAAAAAAAAAAAAAAAAAAAAAGCCGATCTCTATCAAAGCAAGAAGTCACCCAATCCTTAAGTCCTTCAGGGTAGAGCCACTTAAGGACTATGATCGCCCCTTCCAATCTTAATTATGATCATTGCCTCTAATTGTACTGGGAAGCAATCAGCAGTAACACAGACCACTCCCTGGACACCGAGGTCAGGGAGACCAGCATGATTTAGTGGCTGTAAGATTTATTCTGTGCACACCTGTGTAGCCAAGCGGAGTGCCTGGCCAGCACTTCTCGGCTGAGTAATATGCTGACTGCATCAAAAGTAGCTACACGAATACTTTTCTTTCCCTGTGTTTCCTCAGTCATCCTTACATTACTGCTAATCCTAGTTAAAAAGTTATAAAAGACACTCATGGAAATTAAAAGGTGATATACGATACACGGTGCACCAAAGACATGAATAAAATATTCGTCTCCAAATATGATGCTAAGATGCATGTGAAGGCTGGCTGATGCGGTGGCATTGAAGAAGCTAAGGCAGGAAGACTGGGAGATGTAACAAGTCTCTGCCTCAAAAGAAAACTATATGAAGCCTATGAACATTAACGGGTTAATTTTAAACTCATGCTGTTAATTTATTAAATGAATCATCTGGCGGAATGGGCATGGTCTAATACCAGGTCACCCGCCACACCCTGTATGCCAGTTGTATCTCGTGTGGCATGACACAAGCCCATGGGAGCATCGTCATTTCCCTTATGCTAGATGAGGGTATGGAAGATTCTAGAATCACATTAATGTTTCACATTAATAATTGACAGATTTGTCTAAACTTAGAGACTGTAGTTTAGCCACACTGTGTTAGCGGTGGTGCAGTCTAAACCAGTGGGCTTGGGTTTGGATGGTAGTGTTACTTGTGTGTGCGTGTGTGTGTATGTGTGTGTGTGTGTATGTGTGTGTGTGTGTGCACGTGCGTGCGTGTGTGTGTGTGTGCACGTGCGTGTATGTGTGCGCGTGCGTGTGTGTGCGTGTGCGTGTGTGTGTGTGCGCGTGTGTGTGTGCGTGTGCGTGTGCGTGTGTGTGTGTGTGCGCGCGCGTGTGCGTGTGTGTGCGCGCGCGCGCGCGTGTGTGTGTGTGTGCGCGTGCGTGTGTGTGTGTGTGTGTATGTGTGTGTGTGTGTGTGCGTGCGTGCGTGTGTGTGTGAGTGTGTGTGTGTGTGCGCGTGCGTGTTTCCTTTTGTTTTGGCCTCGTTTGATTATAGAGAGGGTTTAACTGTTGAGCCCAGGCTGCCCTCAAACTCACAGAATCCCCATACCCCAGCCTTTAGAGTAATTCTGGGATTATAGGCAAGTGCTACATGTGATGCTGGGGTTGCGAGGAAAATCGATTGGGCTTGATAGCTATGACAGCAGCAAGGTCCTCACACTCGTATAACAATTTAATCTGTTCTAAAGGTACAGACAGAATACCACATATTTATTAACCTAGATATTTTGGCCTTTTGGCCAGTTATTCTTACTTTAAGACCCCATTGTCATCTCCCCAAACACTTGGACAAGCATCCTGCCTTTGAGCTTGGAGATTGGGAAAATGTATTTCCATACAGCGCCATTATGTTCCTTCCCAAATCACCCTCCACGGCAAAACAAAGCAATTACCCAAAACCTTGTTTGCTGAAATTGCCTGGAAAGTTCGCCTCAGAGAGTGCCGTTAATTACTCTTGCCTTTAAAAACTTGCCTCTGGTGTGAAGAGACTGGAAAGGCGGAGGAGAAGCGGTATGAAATTCTCCATTCATACACCAAACCAGCTGGAGCCTGAAAACAATGGCTGGCAGAGAGAGAGAGTGACACAAATTGCAGAACTGGTCACCTGTCAAAGCATGACAGGAAACCTCTGCTCGTTCACATTGAGTTTCTTTAAATAATGCCCCCAAAGGACAGGTCCATCATTGTTAACTTCAATAAGTCTCTGATCCTATAGAATGTGTGCTTAGTGAGTTGTTTTGAATACAGGAGAAACCGTGACAAATTGATATTCCATGATAAGGATATATCACAGGATAGGTCGATTCGGCATTTAAAAATGAAGTTCAAGTTAGGAAATTTTTTTTTTAAATATTTCATTAGTGTGATCAGGAACAGGACAAAACTAGTGGGTGGTTTGGTAATCAGTTTAGGTGTATTTGTGGTCTCAGGGTTGTAGAATGAAACATATTTAGAATAAAGAAGGCTATTAAACTGACAAACTTGGATTTGGAAAAGTCAAAAGCAAAAACAAACAAACAACCACCCCCACCACCACCATCACCACCATCCTAGAAAGACCATGTACATGGTGGAAAGTTTCAACAGGGACCCGTGGTATTTTATCAGAAGAACATGGCATGCTTTAAGTTATGCAGGATACATGTAAGGAGCTCAAGCGCTGTGGTGTTCAGAAAGAGTTTGTAGAAAGAGAATACCAACCAGTGAGACAGGTCACTGAAGCACCCTCAAAGGGTTGAAGGTAAATGTCATGGGGTTCACGGATGCTTGTCTCAACGTAGGAACTGGAAAACACGGTTGGGAGGTGGACAGATGACCTGGCAGAGCTGGTGCTGCTCAGGGATGCCCTGGCTGTCTACCTCAGTGCCGAGGACATCTCCATCCTGAAGGAACGAGTGGAGCTTCTGCAAAGGCAGTGGGAAGAGCTTTGTCACCAGGTAAGCTGTGTCTGAGATGAGCACGTAGCTCCTTGTGATGGGAAGGTTGAAGGGGAGGGAGCCGTGATGTGAGACAGTCTTGATCCATATCAAGCGGCTTATGTGTAAACAGAGGAGCCTGTGGCTGTTGCCAGAAGAATTTAGAACAAGGATAGCTATATCATCATATTATACTTGAATTCATGTGCACTGAAGCATTTCTTTTTTTCTTCCCTGCCTGGCACAAACTGCTGTAATTTCTAGGTGTGAATTTTCAGCTGGAAAGGTGACGGTGGAATGTTCTGCATTTTAAACATGGAGGAAGCACATTGTTTTGGTTTTAGTTACACTTCTAGAGGTAGTTTTATTTGTGGAAAATTTATAGTCGTTCCTTATACGTCGTGGTGTATGGCATTGTTGGGCTCACATCATTTGTGCCATGCCTTTCTCTGTGTGGAAGATACTAAATGCGATTATAACTTAGGCCTTGAAGGGGAAAGGCTGATACAAAGGGAACAAGGAAGCAGCGTGGACAAAAAAAAAAAAAAAAAAAAAAAAAAAAAAAAAAAAAAAAAAAAAAAACGCCTCAGATAAAGGTTCGCCGTGAAGACTACTGGCTACCTAAGAGCCTGCATCTGCGCCAACACAAGGTTGCGTGCCTTGCTTCTTAGGGATGCACCCTGAGTACCATGCCTGCTACACAGCAGGCTATAGCACACCCTGAGTACCATGCCTGACACACAGCAGGCTATAGCACACCCTGAGTACCATGCCTGACACACAGCAGATTGTAACACACCCTGAGTACCATGGCTGACACACAGCAGGCTATAGCACACCCTGAGTACCATGCCTGACACACAGCAGATTGTAACACACCCTGAGCACCATGCCTGACATACGACAGGCTGTAACACACATTTGTTCAGTGGGTTGGTCATGGCAATTATTGTGAATATAGGCTGTAGTAATATTTCTGCCATCAATTTTTTTTTTTTATTGCACTGAAAGTAAGGTCATCCTAGAAAGTTCTATATGGTTACGAGGAAAAGTCTATATGAACAGGTGAAAGCAATGCATCTTTATGTATGGACTGGCTAGAGAAAATGCTTCTTGAACTGTATAAATCTCTAGTGCTTAGTTGGGGAGTGGAGGATAGGTTGATGTACATATGTAACACATATGTCATTGATAAGGTTGAAGCAGAGGGTAGGCTGGAGAGAAGAGGGTGTTAGACCAGGGAATGGGCTGAAGAAAGGGGAACTCTGTGCCCACCCAGACCAATATGTCTTCACTCCTGTGGCAACTGTGCTGCCTGCTACCTCTTTTCTCCTCCTCCTTCCCAGTTGACCTGGCATTATGGGTCCTTATTCCCATGCTTCCAGAACCTTCCAACAGAGTTTGAGAGGCCCTGCCTTGTTGTTTATTTGATATTAAGAACAAATGTGTTCCTTGAAAATTTTCCTCCAAATGCTTAATCTCAACCCAGAGTTTGCTCATATCATGCACCAAAGGAATATTCACTCACATGCTTAGAATGATGTTTCGACAATCCCCTGTGAATATTCTTCCCAAAAAGGGGTATCCAAGATGTGGCCCTTACCAACACATTAACAACATGAAAGTGGCCACTTCTCATAGAATATTGTGTTCTCAGTGTACACAGGAAGGAACTTATACAGAGCTGTTCAAAGAGAGAGTGAATCATCACACAAATTAATTTCTGAGCTCTTCACCATGTAAACATTACCACAATTACCATGTTGTAACATACAGGCCTTATTATGATACATCATATAAATGAGAGGCATTTGCTGGGTACTAATAATGAGAAATTATGACCACATTGTTCATTTACCTCTGTGAGTCTGTTCACTTCTCTATTATTTCTTCCTTCCTTCCTTCCTTCCTTCCTTCCTTCCTTCCTTCCTTCTCTTCCTTTTAGAAACATTGCCCCTATGTAAGCCGTCTTCTCTTTTTAGATGTATTTATTTATGTAGTTATCTTATGTGTATGTGTGTCTGCCAGAGTGTGTACATACACCATGCACATGTAGGATCACACAGAGGTCACAAGGCTGTCAGATTCCAGGAACTGGAGTTATCGCAGACAGTCATGAGCTGCCCCATGGGTGCTGAGACCAGAGCTCATCCTTGGTTGAGAGTCTTAAATACTTTTAACTGCTAAGCTGTCTCTCCCACTCCTTCCTCATCTTCCTCCTAAAGAGAAGTCTACACTGCTTTCCCTCTTAATGGTTTTCAGTAACTAACTGAAATAAACCAGACCAAACTCATTTCTCACAAAGGTTTCAGAGAGATGTCTATTCAGATTCAGAATTCTCCAAAATTTTCCTGCTAAACCTTCCCAGCATGCCTTGTTGGAGGCCTTGATCATGAGCCTCTTCTATCGAGAAGGGACTATCCTTTTTTTTAGGAGTATATTCTACTTTACTAGAATTCATTAGAAGTCCAGAAAAATAAATTTACCAACTGAGAGGGACTACTTCTCTTCTGATTTTCTCACCTCTTTTCCTTCCCGTCCCCATGAAATCCTTTTGGAAAGTGATCGACCCTCAGTGTTTTCATAGGTCTGTGCATTCCCATTTCCTTCTGGTTATGTGCCATCATGGATCATGTCTTCTTTCCTGATTGGTTGTAGTCTGATCCCAAGACTTTGATGCTCTTAAATGCAAAGGTCATTTTATTTTGGGCAAGCCAGTGCCTACAGCAGCTAAGTGTTGTTTCCCTATGGAGAATAATGAAGGCCATGTCCTACATGTATGTCCTAATACTTAGGTACCTCTGAGGATAAAAATAGTGCCAGAATTATCATATTTTGGAGATGAAAAACTGATGGTCATATAATAGTTTCTCAATTGTGTAATCATGCCATAAAAATATTATTATTACTAATTAAGTCAGACATTCATATGTTCTAAAATTGCCCACTAGACTTAGATATATCTGCTTGAAAATGCAGCTTGAAAGTGATGTTTGGCCACATGATACACTCTGAGAAGATTTATACACTGTGCCTGTGAGCAGACCAAAACCTGAAAGAAAGAGGAAGTAGATAGAATATCTTCTAGAATCTTCCTCTGCCAGACTCTTGAAGTATGGAACTAACACATAATTACCCTGTCCCAATCCAATCGACATTCGATTATTTAAACAGTGAGATGGTAGTTTGGGGTCTGGCCCGGTGCCAGGATATAATAATTCTGGAGGAGTGGGACCCAGAGGCTTTGGTAGCTCTTGAGTTTGTCAAATATGAAACCACAACAGGAAACAAGCCTGGGCTCGGCTCCTCGTAAAAGTCGCCAAACTCAGCATTATGCCAGCTCAGGAGGAGACAGCCTGCTTTGTTCCTTTTGAAGCAGCTGGTGTGAAGTGAGGAGTAACTGGGTCCACAGATGAGGATGAGCAAGCCAGCTTCAAGCAGCTGCTTTGGAACATCAGAAGAAAAGCAGAAGGCTTCTCAGCTGCCCAAGGGATCTGTTGTAGCTAGCTCTCTTGTGGGTTTTATTGCTTTTCCTCCTCTGTTGCTTATGGAGACCCAGGTGTGATTCTAGCTGTAATGTAAATATATAACACTGCACCACTAGAATTGCTCAGTGTGTGCATTTGTATGTGTGCATTTGTGTGTGTGTGTGTGTGTGTGTGCGTCTGTTTACACCCACTCAAAATGTCTTGATAAAAATACTTAACTGTTAGAAAAAAAAATGTACTTCCTGTTCAGCTGTCTCACTCAGGAGGCAATGTAATATGGCTTTACCCTTAAGAAAACATGAATATGTGCTGAGCGGGTAAAATTCAGGGTTTCAACTGAATCCAAAGAAAGGAATGGTTCACTTATGTATAGCTTAAATATTCAGTTTATAAACAACATCAAATACCACCCTTCTTAGGGATTTACACCTCTGCAAAAAAAGGTTTTGGCCCTGGCTTACACTCAATGCTCGCAGTCTACATATTTAGGTGGTTTTTTTTTTTTTTCAATCATAGTTCCTCAGTAAACAAATGAAAGCAGTGTCTTCATGTTGTGAGACCGAGAGGAAGGATGTGCATTCAGGCTGCTCCCATGAGACTGAGCACATGAATGCTAAGGAGGAAAAAAAAATCAAACTAACATCGAGCAAGTTGTCAAACCTGTGGTGTTTGACAGCCCTTTCTAAGTTGTTGCTTGCTTGTGTCTTCCTATCAGCATACCACATCCTGGAATAGATATAGTACGACACTTGACACAGGAAAGGTGATTGTTTTGTTACAGACACTAAATATTAGTGTTTGGAGAAAATGCAATATCAAGTGAGAAAAAGAAAGGCTCGTAGAAGACGAGAAACTTGCTCTGTTTTTGATGGCAGAGTAGCAGAGACTAGTCTTGAGTCTTAGCTGCCTCTGGGCATATGATTGATCCTACTGTACATTACAGCCTATATCAAAGACTCCGGCTTTACTGAGCCTGCCTTTGACTAACCAAAAGCCAGTCACTTAAACGGTCTAACTCACTCTGGGTACACCAACTTCTCAAAGAAATAGATAATTTCCTTTTTTCATGTGACTACCCTCTCTGCAGATGTTGGTGAAGAGAGAGCCCTAGCATACGTTTTTGGTTTTGTTTTTGTTTTCTTTTGGATCATGGCAAACATGCAGAGGAAGCTACTCAGAAGGCGACAAAACCATCCCAGGTCTTAAGGAAGGATGGGTCTGTCTCCTTTTTCTTTAGAGGGGAGTCACCAATCCTAAGAGTTTCTGCTTGTATCAGTTGAACCGCAGCCACTCCCTCCTGTCTGATACTGTAGGAATGACAGATGAATCTACAGTCTTAGTGTTGCAGGAGAGCAGATCTCTCTGTGCTTACTGATAATGCTGTATCACACAGTCAGGGTAGAGCGTAGAGTAGGTGGGATTTCTCTCTAGAATCTTTTAACTGGTGTCGCTGTTAATCCCCACCTAAAACGAGCTCATTACCATTCATCTCTCCTGCATTATTCTGCCTCAAGGGAAACAAAGTGCTAAACTAAGTTACATTAATGAGATGATGCTGGTAAACTCAGTAGTGATTCCCAACCCAGAGAAATATTTTATTTAAATGGACATAATTAACTCAAAGGAGGGAACTTCTAATGGACATTTCTCAAAAGCCATGGTAGGCTTGGTAGTCTCCTCCAAGTATCTCATGGCCCTGAGGCTGGCTTTGTGAAAGGTGTTACCCGATTTCCAACTCTTCTCAGAAAAGAACATAGACAAATGAGGTTCTATGGGAACATAAGTATTATCTACTTGATCATTATAGAGCCAATCAGAGGTAGCATCAGTAAACAAGAAGCACAGGGCATCTTTGAAATGTTTTCATCCCCACATTGAAAATACGTCTTAAAGCAGGTTGCTAGGTGTGGTGGTTCGTGCCTATAATCTCACAACTCAGACAGAAGGATTACCACCAGTGAGTGTATTCTTAGGGATATTCCTAACAAAATGAGTACCTATATCTGTACAGATACTTAGGCGTGACCATGTGTGGCAGCATTGTTCCTAGGAAATCAGGATTACAATCAACAGAAATGCCCACCATTCGATGAATGGACGTTGTAAAACATACATGCGTACAGTGGACAGTTCTCAGCAGTCAGAAAGAATGAATTGTGGATATATCATTTAACATGGCTTAACATGTGAAGCGTGCTAACTGAGAGAAGCATGTCACAGAAGAACACAAACTGTGATTTTAACTTACATGGAATGTCGGGAATAGGGAGACACATAGAGATAATAGCTTAGAGCTGCAAGAAGTGTGGAGAGAACAAAGAATGACTTCTTATACCCAGCAAGGTTCTCTAGCAGGACAAAGCTCATAGAGTTTAAGTGTGTGTGTGTATGTGTGTGTGTTTGTGTCTGCGCACATGCATGTGCACACACACGTGTGTTATAAAAGGTGGTTTAGGTGATTGCTCATGCCAGAGGGGTATTGCACCTCTGCCTTCATGTTGCATAGACTTGGAAAAGAAATAAACAAAACAATAAGACAGCCAAAACTACTTAGTTGCATGAAGCTGCATGCCTGGGTGGTCCCTATTCAGGACTGAAGTAGTTCTCTGGAGAGACACTGGCTTTCGGTTTACACTGGAGAACTGAAGGAGCTGGAGTAAGATGTTAGTGGCTAGTACAAACCCAGAGATAGCCACACTCTCTCAAGAAGCAGAATCAAAGACATACCGGGCGATGCTGCTCTATTTTTTTGAGACCCCCCCAAATATAAAATCTGAGCTGACGAGTGGAAAGTACCGTCCACTTCAAGGGTGGGTCTTTCCTCTTCAGTCACTCACAGATAGGTGTGTGTGCCAGAGGTGTGCCTTCTAGACGAGTCTTTAACCCATCAAGTTGACAGTCAAGACTAACCACCATGGTGCTGATAGCACTGTTGGTTGGGGGTTGGAGCATGAAAATATTCTAAAATTGATCATGGTCATAGTTGGACAATTCTGAATATACAAGAAAGCACTCTGAGATTGTGTCAGGTAAGTTATATCTCAATGAAGCTAAAATAAAAGCAGACCAAAAAAATAACTATAACAACAACAAAAGAAATAAGACACCTTCTTGTCCTCATAATTCCAGGTAAAGGATACTCAGCTTGTATACTCTCCTACATTTTCCTTAATATTCGGTGTTCTGTACAAGTTTAATGGGAAGTTTTGATTATGTTTAAAAAGTTAAAAGCTAAAAACTGTATCTATACAATGAAAATCAAAATTATATAAAAAAAAGGAAAAGAGACAAAAATAAACTATATGTAGTAGTGTGCTAGGGGTAAAATAGTCGGGGCACAACTGAACCCCTGGGATCATTTTCTGTTTACGGCTGCTCTTGGAAACCTCATAACACACTCTGCAGATACAGGAGACTCAACTGACTTTTCTCTCTATTCCATTCTGTCCTTCCCTCCTCCTATTAAAAAACAAACCCAAAAACCAGACATTTATTTATTTGTATTTTCTGTGTGTGCATGTTTGCTGGAATAGATAGAAATCCATGTGTTCCTGGTGCCTATGGAGTCCAGGTGAGGGCATCAGATCCCCTGGCACTAGAGCCACAGAGGACTGTGAGCCATCATGTGGATGTCAGGCACTGAGCCTGAATCATCTTCGAGAACAGCAAGTCTTCTTGACTCCTAAGAGAGCATCATCAGGAGGTGGAGTTTCAGAGAGTTGTGAGCCATCGTGTGGGTGCGAGGTGAACCTGGGCTCTCTGCAGCCATTGGCCTGAGCCTTTTCTCCAGCCTCTTTTGCCAGCCTCTTTTGCTCTATTTTTGTTCACTTCAGCAAATCTATATTCCAGGCAACAATAGCCTGCAGGAATGCCCAGATCTTGCCCACTTCAGCTCACTCTTTCCTCCTCAGGCTAGGAGTTGCTCTCCCGTGGCTATGCCTTCTCACAACTGTCCTATTCTAAACTTCCCAGGTCTCCCTAAGAAGACAGCAAGTGAGTGAGCGTCTGAACGAATGGGCCGTCTTCAGCGAAAAGAACAAGGAGCTGTGTGAGTGGCTGACCCAGATGGAGAGCAAAGTCTCTCAGAATGGAGACATCCTCATCGAAGAGATGATAGAAAAACTCAAGAAGGTGAGAAGCCTGAGGCAGCCTGGGCTCCCTTCTTCCCAATGCTTCTCCTGTGCTTTGAACATAACTCCCTATCTCCATCGCTTGCCCATCTGAGAACTGTAAATTAAGCCTCAGCTTCATAACATACAACAGGCCTGTGTGGAAAGGCCAATTTTACATGCAGAATTTACAGGGTGTGTTTAGTTTGTGAGGAAATCAACTCTCTGCTTTTTGTCCTGGAGGAATCATTCGCACACACCACTTTTCTCTCATTTTGATCCTGTGAGTTGGTTTGTAGAGAGTGACATTTCTACAGAGGAATTAAAGGAAAAATCCTTAGGGTGAATTAAACTGAAAATTTCCTCTAGTAAGTATGATCTATAGGCCACCAATAGGAATGAAGGCAATCCTGGTAGTGTTAGATTCCTGTTATTTCAATTGTCTATACATTATTAGATTATTTTGTGAGTTTGTTTTGATCTAGGACATTTTCTGTCTATGCAGGGCACACTATAAACTGGCTCATAATTTTAAATATTTGTGTGAGATTCAGTAAAGTTTCTACACTTTGGAGCAAATAATCATGTCAAGATATTGGTTTATGTCTCTCACTAACACATGTATGGTGCGTTATTCACGTTTACCTATTCCCTACCTATCTGAAGGAATAGCCTCATTGGGCTGCGGACTTCCCTGGAACATAGACGTTGTCTATCTTGTCCATTACTCTTGTCCCTACATCCTCAGCAGTGTCTGACTCCTAATAAACATAGTTTATATTTCTTGAATTCATAGATGTTGGCTTTATTCATTCTGAAAAGCCATACAAATTATTATTTGGAAAATTTATTGTTCTCAAGTACACACACACACACACAGAGAAAAGAAAGCTAGGGCCTAGCATTGCATTGATGACTTTATTAGTTTTCTATATAAAAATGAAAAATCTCATGAGTAATCCATTTGCTTATTTGATATTAAAAACTTTGATTTCTGAGCCAAGATAATACAGTTTTCATTGTAGCATCTGATAACAGTAGGGCTTTGCTCGTTGTTAGCAAAGAATGTTAAAGGGGTTAAAAAATGTTGTACTAGGCAGGACTAATGTACTAGTTAGCATAATAAAATTTGCTAAAGAGAAACTCTTGGTTAGGTGTGTTTATATTCTCATTGCTTTTCACAGTGAAGTTCAGAATATATGTTTTGGGAATGGAAAAAAAAACTTTCTAGAACAAAAATACAGCTATAATTTATAATTTACTAAAACTGTAGCCTCCCGTATGGATGATTTTATTACAGTATTTGGTATGATGTTAGAGATAATCTTTGAGCAGGTTAACCCAGTGGTTTGGACCTGTCATCCTAGCAACTTGTGAGCCTGAGGAAGAAATATCTCATGTGCAAGGTCTACCTGGGCTACAAAGTGAGTGCAAGGCCAGCCCAGGCAACTTAGTAAGACCTACTCATAATAAAGTGTAAAACTAAGGAGAGAGGAGGGAGTGGTATTGAGAACATAGTCTAGTAGTAAAGTACATGCTAAATATACATGCAACCTCTGGTTCAATCATAGCAAAGCAAAGAAAGAAAAGTAACACTCTTTGAAATATTAATCTTACTCGTTTATCTATAAAATAAGTTGTGGAATTAAAAACATCATCCCCGTCTTGTCTTTCTTGTAAATGTGAAACATTGCTGGGTACTGAGAGTGTTTTCAACAGTGTATGGAAAATAAAGTGACCGATTACTAGAGGCCAACTATTTCTGTCCTTTGGCATCGACACAAGTAGTTTAACTTAAATGACAACCCAAGAGGAGAGTTTTACTATAAGTGCATTATAAAACTTAGAGTGGTTCTTTTAAAATCAACATTTCTCAGTAAAATCATCCTGATTTTGTGATAAAATGCTAAAAAATATAAATAAATGCATCCAGTGTTTTGATTTTGGAGCCCTGTGTATTGAAATAACATGACAAGGTAGGAGGGATGGCTTCAAGGAGTCCTAAGTATGCCCAGGGCACTCGACTCTTAGGCAGAATGGAGCTTTACCTGCCATCTTCTTTCAGGCCCCCTTACCATAAATACATGGTTTAGAGGGTATCCTAACTTTAGAGGAAGGGTTAAGATGCACACATAAAACTTACCTTCATGTAGTTTTTTATTTAGTTTTTTGTACGTGCATCTTTATATGATGTACATGCATGTGTGTATATGCATCTCTGCATGTAATTGACATACCTGTATGTGTATCATACGCTTATGAAGACCAGAGGTTGAAGTTAGTTGTCTTTCTCAATTGAGCTAGCTTATCTCAGTTGAACCCATTTGTAGAAGTGTCTTTTATTCACCCGATGTAATTCTTGTTCTGAAGTCTTGCTGCATCTGTCTGATAACCTAGGCCTAGTCTTGGAAGCCTCTAGCCTCCATTCAATCTTATCTAGGCCTAGAATGTTTTCAGCCTCTGAGACTTGCTGCTGAATAAGCTCACCCTTTCTTGTTCTTTCTGAAGTCTAGCTGGCTGATTCAACTCAGCTGTTCTGTCTCAAAACTTCTTTCCATGCTTCCTTATTCAATCTGGCTTCTCTCTCAGCATCTGGTGAATTGCTCAGCTTGGCCTTAAACTAACATTGACAATCTAGTCTAATCTTCTGGCTCGTTCTCATTCTCTAGCTCATTCTGTCTTTACCTGTGTCTAGCTTGTTCTCTCTCTACAGCCTGCCTCTGTACAACTGTCCTGGTAAAGCTGCCCTCTTTCCTCTCTACATAGTCGCTCAAGTAGCTTCCCTTTCCTTTCTGTTCTCATGAGAGTTGGGCTTATCCTATTCTGTCAAATCTTTCTCTGATTCATCACTTTGTCTGGCACTCAATTACACGTCACTTTCAAACATGGCTGCTTCCTTCTACAAATTAACTTTACCTTCATTGTTTGGAATTAAAGGTATGTACTAAGGGTGAACAGCACCACAACTAGAAACAGGTTTTTTGTTTGTTTGTTTGTTTGTTTTAGTAAATAACATAATCTCAGGGTTCACAGTGCAATCAAATATCCTACAACACCCATAGCTCACATATTCAGCTAGTCTAGCTATCCACTTGGTTTTAGATATCCTGTCTGTTCCTTAGTACTTAGGGATTCCATGAAAGGTTTGCTGTTACATGGGTTCTAGGGAATCCAAACTCTGGGCCTCACATTTATGCTTTACTTGAGGAGCCATCTTATTATTATTTTTCTGAGATACTATCTGCTGTGTAACAAAGTTGCAAAGTTGATTTGAAAACTGGATCTTTCATACAGACCACAAACAGACCACATAAGATACCTGTTATTGCTAACCAGCTTTTAGGAGGAGCTATCACAGAGACCAAATAAACCAAGGTGTGAGACCCACTAACCTGCTGAAATTAATGATTATTAGTCTTGAGAACTGATTTGCCATTTTGTGTGGCAGAAGATTCTTCTAAAATAAAGGAACTCAAAATAATCTGCACAAATAACATGACTGACATGTATAATGTCTTCATATCTGACAGATGCGTATAAGTAAGCACATATGTACACATTCATGTGTACACATATATAATTGTGGCACAGATATGCATGCATATGTGTACATGTGTCTCTTAAGCCTGATGTTAGCTATTCATTTCCTGATTGATTCTGTGAATGCCATAAATCATCTGCTTAGTGATTACAGTAGTGTGATTTTCAGGATTAAGTCTTCCAAGTCAAGGCTTTTGTGTCTATGCATATTCCTTTATTGTGTTTGATTTATTTCTTTTCGGAGTGCTAGAGCTTAAACTTTGGTCCTCATTAGTGCTAGGGAAGCCACCTATCCCCGAGCCACTCCACTGAGCCACACTTTCTTTTATATATATCTTTGTTTTTTGAGAAAGGGTCTCTTGCATCCCAAGAGAGTCTCAAACTCATTATGCACATAAGAAAGATCTTGAACTCATGATTTTCCTGCCTATACCTCTCAAGTGCTGAGATTATAGCCGTATGCCATCACACCAATCTGATGCCCTTTAAAGTAAATAGAAAGCGCCTTACAGTTCCTTTCAGAAAATCTGTGTAATAATTGACTCTGGACCACACATTACCAGCAGCAATAGGCACTATTCTCTCGCACATGTACTGATGCTCACATGCTATTCCTTGGGCCCAAACTCTATCCAAACAGTAGAAACTGTAATTAGCACGTTTCCAGAGGTGTCAGATGAATGCATTAAGAGCATGCCCTCTGACCTCTGTGGTTGCTTTTATTTTGCAGGATTATCAAGAGGAAATTGCTGTTGCCCAAGAGAACAAAATCCAGCTCCAGCAAATGGGAGAACGGCTTGCTAAAGCCAGCCACGAGAGCAAAGCCTCTGAGATTCAGTACAAGCTCAGGAAAGTGAATGACAGGTGGCAGCATCTCCTGGATCTCATTGCAGCTAGGTAAGAGGCACCAGGTGCAGTAGGAAGCCTGCAGGGGAAGATGGTATTATTTATTTGGTTTTGTTTTTTTTTTTTTTTTTAGTTTATTTATTTTTACATCTCAATCACTGCCACCCAGCCTCTTCCCAGAGTCCCTCCCCCCCATCCCTCTCCCCTTCTCCTCTAAGAGGGTATCCCCACCCCCAACCCCCAGACATCCCCATGCCCTGGCACATCAAATCTCTACAGGGTTAGGCACATCCTCTCCCTCCGAGGCCAGACAAGGAAGCCCAGTTAGGGGAACAGAATCTGCAGACAGGCAACAGCTTTAGGGACAGACCCTGCTCCAGTTGTTGGGGGACCCACTTGGAGACTGAGCTGCATGGACATCTGCTACATATGTAGCAGGGGCCTCGGCCTAGCCTGTATATATGCTGTTTGGTTGATGGCTCAGTCTCTGAGATCCCCCAAGGTTTTAGCTTAGTTGACTCTGTGGGTCTTCCTGTGGCATTCCTGTCCTCTCCAGTGCCTTCCACTCTTCCCCCAACTCTTCCATCAAAGTGCCAGAGCTCCGTCCAACGTTTGGCTGTGGGTATCGGCATCTGTTTCAGCCAGCTGCTGGGTGGAACCTCTCAGAGGACAGTTATGCCAGGCTCCTGTCTGCAAGCATATCAGAGTATCATTAATAGTTTCAGGGATTGGTTCTTGCCCATGGGATGGGTCTCAAGTTGAACCAGTTATTGGTTGCTCGTTCCCTCAGTCTCTGCTTTGTCTTTGTCCCTGTATATTTTTTTTTTTTTGGACAGGACAAATTTTGAGTTGAAAGTTTTGTGTGTGGGTTGGTGTCCTTATCCTTACGTAGGCGTCCTGCATGTCTACAGGATATGGCCTCTTAAGGTTCCATATCCCCACTGTAATGAGTCTCAGTTAAGGTCATCCATATTGACTCCTGGGAGCCTCCCCCAATCCCAGGTCTCTGGGACTTCCTAGAGATCTCCCCCTCCCAGAGCACAGCTGTAGATTTCTATTCATTCTTCTGGCTCTCTGGAGAGGGGATGGGGAGGGGGATGGGGGAGATGGGAGGAGTCAGGATCAGGTCTGCAGGGAGGATGTTAAAGCCCCTTTGTTCTTGTTCCTTTCAGCTAAAGCAGTGGTTCTCAGCCTTCCCAATGTAGTAATTTTCTTAGTGGGGGTTTTACTGCTGTGAATAGATACCATGACCAAGGCAACTCTTATAAAGACAACATTTAATTGGGGCTGCCTTATAGGTTCACAGGTTCAGTCCATTATCGTCAAGGTCCAGGCAGGCATGGTGTAGAAGGAGCTGAGAGTTCTCTGAAGGTGGCTAGGAGAAGACTGACTTCCAGGCAGCTAGGATCAGGGTCTTAAAGCCCACACCCACAGTGACACACCTACTACAACAAGTCCACACCTGAGCCAAGCATATTCAAACCACTAGAGTGGTTCCCATATGCCTTCCCAATCCTCCATCCCTTTAACACAGTTCCTTGAGTTGTGGTAACCCACTACCATGAAATTATGTTTTTCGTGACTACTGCGTAACTGTAATTTTGATGCTGTTATGAGTCATAATGTAAATATTTTTGGAGATAGAGGTTTTCCAAAGGGGTCATAATCCACATGTTGAGAACCATGGGGCTAAAGGGAATGTACTACCTAGCTCCCTCTTACTGAATTTCTATACTATGTGGGGTAACAAGGCCATGTTCCTGCTGTTCCCATGAATGGTCCCTTCATTAGCTTCCAATGGGTCTAGGGAGAGAGAAGAGAGTGGTTTGCAAACAAGAGAAGGTTCTTAATGGGTTTTCCAATACCTATAGAGAAGAAAGAAAATCTATTCATATTTGTAAAGGGTGTTCTTATCTGTTGTAGGGGGAAAAGGAGTGAGCACACCCCTATTATATGTTTGCATAGTTGGGTGTGAGAGGGAGACTGACTGTTGTCACTGCTCATTCACAAAAATAACCTATTTCATCACCAGAACTTCCTGCTCAGCCATAATGGTGACGGTCATTATGCCTCATGTTGGAGAGGCAGACTGTTCCATTTATTTTGTAGACAGGCTTTGTCAATAAAAGGGATGGTAGTCATCAAGGGAAAACATGAGGGCCTGTGCCATCAGTTCAAATGCTGGTATGACTTAAAGATGCACGTGATTATTTTACATTAAAGAGTAGGTGCTCCTTCCTTCACGTCCGGATGTAGATGCTAAGAGGTAGTGTCTGTTTCCTCCTTGTATACCAAAACCTTGGGAACAGTAGCTGGGTTGGGGTGTGGCTCAGAGGTAGATGGATTGAGTAGCCTGTACAGGGCCCTTTGTTTGCAAATGAACTGGAGAGTCACAAAGACTGGTAGACCCAGAGAATGAATGCTTACAGGTCTGGCCTCCTCCCCAGAGTATGTGGTGGCCATGCATACAGGGAAAGAAATTGAACAAAAAACAGTGAGCTCCCTGCTCAGGGACATACTCGAAAGGAAATACACCTGCCCCCTGGCCTTATCCTACAGCTGAAATGCACAGTGGTTCAGAATCCTAATGTGGTGTTTAGTCTTGAATCTCAGTCACCAAGATGATAATAAAATCTCATTTCCAAAGCAGAAATTGAAACCTCGTGTGCTAGAAAGGCCTTTCGCAGAGAGACCTCCCACAAGGTCACCACCCTGGGGATTTCTGCAAGTGTATGTCAGATTCTGACTCATGGATGTGCGTGTCCATATAATTCCATTAAACTGGTTAGTGTTCCCTCGTGAACCTCAGTGTAGCAATGATACAGAGAGCAAAGAAGCACTATGCCCAAAATTATTTCAAACTGGCTTTAATGCTGTGCAGTTCTAGGCAGCCGGCTTAGCTTCTGCTCCATTGCCAGCTAACATTACACACAGGGTGACGCTGTCCCTAAAAGTCCTATCTATTTACAACACATTTATATGATTTTTTTTTAGGTAAGGTTTTTCTTTCTTTCTTTCTTTCTTTCTTCCTTTCTTTCTTTCTTCCTTTTTTTTTTAACTATCCCAAAAGATATATAAACAAACTTGAGTCAGCTAGCTGTATGTCAGTGAGACATGGGTGCTTCACACTGTAGTCTCTAAAGTGTTCCTCCGTGTCCACCGCTGAAAATCTCATCATGCCAATGAATCCAGTGGGAAACTTTTGTATAGATATAATGTCCATTTCTAAGTACTGCCTTTAGAATTAGAGCAGATCATAGGCCTATGGTCCACTTGTTCTGGACAGTAAGAGCAAGTGTGAGGCCACATTGGATTTAGTCCGCCTCTTCTAGAAGCTATTTGGCTATCACATTTGTTTTCTGCTCCCTTGTTTACTGGGTTCAGGCTTAGATGAACTTCTTCAGCTCGGAACTGCCAGTGGTATTATTCTGTTCTTCAGTCCCATTCATGACTCTCCTTTCCAGCAAAAATGCTGATTCACCAAACAGAACAGAACTTGGTTCATATTTTAGAAGTATTTTTTAATCAATTCTATTATCTATCTATCTATTTATCTATCTATCTATCTATCTATCTATCTATCTATTATATATATATATATGTATATTCTTATATATTCTGTATAGCATGGGGGCAGGGTAGGTAGCTGGCTTAGCTTCTGCTCAGCTGCCAACTAACATTACACAGAGGGTACTGCAACATACAGGTCAAACTCAGAGAAGAACTGCCAAGAGTGGGTTCTCTTCTTTCAGGAATGGAGCTCAGACCATCAAAGGTATGGCAGTTGGCCTCACCTGCTAAGCCATCTCACTGGCCCAGATTGCCTTTTTTCTTTCTGACACTGAGGGCTCATTTAGTCCAGGCTGCCCTGGAACCCCATAGGTCATCAAGAATGACCTTGAACTTCTGATCCTCCTGTCCCCACCTTCTTCAGTGCTGAGAGGATAGATGTCGACCACCACGTCCTATTTATGCATGGCTGAGGACCAAGCTCGAGGTTTCACATACGCTAAGAAAGTACTCTGTCAACTAAGCCACATCACCAGCCTCTGTGTAGTTTTCATATTTGCGGCTAGAGTGTTTGTGCACAAAAATTTGAGAATTCCCCAAATTCACAAAATAAAAGTTTCCCGGAAATCCTATCAAACAAAGCAACTTTAAAAAAAAAAAAAGTCTTGAAATAATGTTATTTTTGACTATTTTTTATTGTTATTTTTAAATGGACGAAGAACAAAGGTCCTGTAAGTGGAGGTGAATATTTCCTCATTATTTCCCATGCTCAAATACTCTGTTAGAAAGAGGATGTCAAATGATTTTCCACACTGTATTCTGCCCTTCTTCCCCAGCAACCCCTTAAACCTCCTCTTACTCATAGCACTGTGCTGGCAGGCTGACGGGGATAGAAGGAGAATCTGCAGTGTTGGTGGAGTTCTTGCTGGTCCTTTTGCACACGACTCCTTTGTCTCTTCCAAGTAGCGTTGCTGGCACAGCCGGCAGCACATGGGAAAAGCTGACCGTCCGTGTCTGCAGCCGTCGCTGTCTCAGGGACCCTTTCTTTAGACCGGTAACATGCTCCTCCTGGCAGATTACACTGAGCTTTTCCCTTCTTACCCTCGTGGCCTACATTCCAGGAGATCAAGCCTGGCACATGCTCATGAATGTCAGTTTTATTTAGAAACATGACCACGTGTGACTGCCCAGTGTCATGTTAACAGACAGACAACCAGCACCATTTGTCCACCAAGAGCATTTTCATAGTTCTGGCCTGCACAAGGGGCGAGACTCTCTACTTGCCCAGGAAGGACTGAGCCTTTTCGCTCTGCAGAGCCGGACTTCTACAAGTGACAGCTTCATGGTGGTGGCAGAGGACTTGCATGCCCTGAGGATGGCAGAGGACGGCAGTATGGACGCAGATCTCCCAGACTGTGACTGTGACGTCTCCAGGCAGGCATCTTCCTGATTGGGCATAGCTTTAGAGTTACTTGGGGCTCACAGGATAGACACTAGGCTCTTAAACCTATTTCGTGCTGACGATAAATAGCCATGAGTAGCACCAGGAGAATGTAGGCCATGGTCTCCAAAGAGTTCTTTGTCGGTTTGTTGTCTTGTTTCTCTACTGGGCATGGGTTAGTTAGTATTTCAGTTGTGTCTGGACCAAATGCATCATGCAAGGAACATGGCTCCAGTCGAGAAGCGTAGACAGGAAGGAGATTGAGAAAAAATATATTCAGCAAGGGCCACCACCTGCTAGCTAAAGGGTGGCTTCGGACCAAACTGAAAGTCGGCTGGAGACCGTTTACAACTTTGCAGCCAAAAGCTTTCTCTAGAGTAAATAAAAGCGTGTTTCAAGCTTGTGGAGGAGGATTTTCTTCTGAGAGAAAAATTGCTTTTGTGTTGGTCAGCCCCTTTGGGTCCTTTTAGGCCTTCAAGTCTTACGAAATATGCAGATACTATAATTTAGGTCTAAAAATATTAGTTATTGACTATTGTAACTACTGAGCTTGTGATTTAATTCATTTGGAGTAACAATAACAGACTGTTGATGATCTGCGGTTAGCATACAGAGTTCTTTGTATATGATAGGGATTTTTATCTTAAGGTTTTAAAATGTTTTTCATGCATTGTCATAGGTGGGTTGTGTTTATTAATAGCAATTTTGGTTCAACTATAATTAGATTCTGAACTCTATTTTGTTTTGGTTTGTGGATATACTAATTACTTGAAGGAAAGTGCATATATCAGATATTAGATATATTAATAAAATATAAGTATGTTTATAATTATACATATACATGTGCTCCTTTGCGTGGTAGTAGTGATGTGAACGGGCAGTTAGAGTCAATAGTATGGCCCCTCTCGAGAAAGTTAAGAGCCTGAGATATGCTTTGCATGAAAAGGACACACATAAGCTATGAGGGCTTACCGCTTATTCATGCTTGTTAAACCCTGCCCAGGATGCTATCTCAAGGAATGTCACCCAAATGGCATAGTTTCTCATGATAGATAAAAAATAAACAAATATTATGATACATTAAAGACTTCTTTCAAAGACATAATGGAGGAAGAATGAGATATTTCTTCCATGCAAGAACGACACCTGAAAATACCAGATTTAATAAGCTATTACAAATAAATGAGTTTGCGGCCCACTTCCTTCATGCTCTCCTCTGCTCCCCCCCCAACATACACATAATGTATTATGCAATTTGTAAGAAAATATACTTTTCCTGAAACTTATAAAGGACAACCACTTAAGCACTCACCTATTGACTTTACTAAATTTATATTAGCTTGAAAGAGGAAGTTGTCCCTAATGGACTATATGAATGAGCACTTTCCATGTCACGATGCCCTCAACTCATTGCACACTAACCACACTGCCTTGGACCTCAGTCAGCGTTTTACAGGATCTGAGTCCTACTAATTCTGCCGGCCTGGTAGAGTATGGTTAACTCTCATATCCTCTTGTGCTCTGGATCATTTGATCACATCTGTGAACACATATGGACCTGCTCCTTTGTGTGGTAGTGTCCATGTGAATGGACAATTGGATCCAATGGATTCGGCAACCCATAAAACCGGTCCCATGAGAGAGGAGGGAGAACGTTCTTCTTGGGTCCCTACAGGACAGACTTCTTGGTACCGTGCATCATTCTTCAGCTCTGCCCGAGTGGGACCACTGGTAGTCTAAGGTAAATTCTATGTCCATTCTGTGGCCACTCACTGCTTTTCCTGAGACCTGCAGCAACAGCCATCATAAAGTTGTCATTCATTAACGACCCAAGGGAATTTTGTCTTATGAATGACAGAAACATACAAGAATGATTTTTCAGAGTTCTTAGAAACATTCGAAGACACTACCATGAAATGCTCAAGGTCCAAGCTTGACTTCTGCCTATAAAACTAATTAAGGAACTCTTATATAGAGTAAAATTATAAGTTGTGGTAAGCAGTATATAACACATTGTTACTCTTTATCAATAGAGTAGACTGGGCAATATAAGCATATATTTTTCTTAAGTATACATTTTCCCCCCAAAATTTTCTAAGATACCTCACCTGAGAGTGATTTTAAAAGATAAAATATTATTGTGTATAGGTATTACAACCAAATACTTGTAACCAATCACACGCACATATGGGAGCAAACATGTAAAACTGACGATCTTTTTTTTAAAAAAAAAAAAAAACAACTAATATTTATTTTGCTTTTTTAAAAAATTAAAACATAATTACATCATTTCCCCCCCTTTCCTCTCTCTAATCCCCTCACATGTATTTCCCTCGCTCTGCCTCAAATTCATCTTTTTAATTGTTCACACACATATTCATGTATTTATTCCCAAATACACATGCAGCCTGCTCAATCAGTGTACTGTTATGTGTATGTATATGATTACCACTCAGTAGTAATAACCAACTAAGGGTTCCTCCTTAAACAAGACCCAAACAAGGATGAGACCAATGGACATGCTAGCATGGAAAAGGAAAAAAATCTCACGGCACCTTACCTCTAGACAAAATACTACAGTCAACTAAAGAATGCCCAGAGCAGGATGGAAGTCCTTTAAAGAACATGTGTGTGAGAATGAGGTTTGGGGATAGTCCCTAGGAGAAGATGTACCTGTACCATCGGGATTAGTTTCATTGGAAACAAACACCCTGATTTGCTGACACTGTGATGGTCAAAACGATGGCTTCCATCAGTTTTAAGGAACTAAAAATAAATCAATATTCTAAAAATACTTTACTGATGAAATATTTCCTCAGAGGAGTGACTTTTGGCCTGGAAACACAGACAATCTAAGGTGGGCGTGAATGGAGCTGAGAGCTGTCACTCGTGGGCTGAGAGTACCTTGTGGGTGATTCTATACTCCACCCGGAGAGCAACTTATTTAGCATTTCGGTGTCATAGAGATGGGGCATCCAAGTGTAAGCTCTGAATCACAGAACATTCTATTGAAGATCTGCTTTGAAATTTCTAGCATCCTGTAGGCTTAGACGTCCTACGGTGTGGCTCTTGACATTTTTTTTTTCAAGAAGATATGTTTTCAGTGAGGCCACTTTGACATTGAAGCATTTTTCTCTATCTGGTTATCTGATTACTTAGACGAAGAGCGGTTCCTGTAAATTCTCCATGTTTCCTGGACCAGGAGGTGGTCTAGGTAGAGAACTGAACTTTATGAAAAAGGCAAAAAGAAAAATCTGTGGCAGAAATCCCTGGTTGTGCACTGCTTTGGGGAGTCGTCTATATACAGTCATCCGGGCCAGACCCTGAACGGGGACAGGAACTACTAATCCATACTTATTATGTGATAAAGATGAGGATAGAGCAATCTCTTCCAGCCCCAACCTCCTGCTCATGCTCTACCCACTGGGAGAAAGTTCATTCAGGACTGTCTCAACAGATGCCCTTGGCATGTCCTCTACATCCTTACTTTGATATTTAGATGTATCTGTATATTTCTCTTCCTCTGTACCAGATTCTTCCTCTACGTCTAAGTACATCATACGGTTATTTTCCATGAAGAACTATGTTTGGTTATGTGGGTTTTTTTTAATAGATTATTCTAGAAGTTCCATGGCTTATGTCGTCAGTCTTAGTACGTACTTCTCACTAAAAAGAGATGGCTCCAGGGTCTGAGGATTGTAACGATTATTTGTTACTTTACAGCTAAAGTCCACTTATAAGCGAGTACATACCGTGTTTGTCTTTCTGGGTCTGGGTCACCTCACTTGGCATGATTTTTTTTTTCTAGCTCCATCCATTTGCCTGCAAATTTCATGGTGACATTTTTTGACAGCTCAGTAATATCCCACTGGGTAAATACACACCACCTTTTCTTTATCCATTCTTCAGTGGAGGGACATCTAGGCTGTCTCTAGTTTCTGACTATTATTAATAAAGCTGCTCTGAACAAAGTCGAGCAAGTGTCTTTGTGGCAGTTGTGGAGCCTGTTTGGGTCTGAGCTAGGTGCTCTGCACGCGTGTTACGTGGGATAGCTTGTTCTTGTGACATGCCTTCCAGTGGGAGTGGAGGCTGTCTCTGACTGTTTGCTTTCGGGACCCTTTTTCTCCTCCTATTTGCCTCTTCCAGCCTTGATATGAGTTTGTGCATAGTCTTCTTATAACTTTTGACGCTGGGTTTGGTTTGTAACCCTGGGCGGCCTGCTCTTTTCTGAAGGGAAATGAAGGAGAGGTGGATCTGGGAGAGAAAGGGATTGCTGGGACCCCGCTTTGGGCGCCTGTTGTAGGGGGTTAATGGGGTCCCATGTCTGCTCAGCCACAGGGCTCAGTCCCTTGGGGGGGCAGGATGGGGGGAGTTTGACCTTTGACCTTGGCATTTCCCCCATGCTGGGCAGGCATTGGGCTGTAAGGGCATCTCCAGGAAACCGCTTTGCGGATAGGGAAGCACAGTCAGTGGCACAGGACTGCTGGAGCTGGTGGTTCAAGGGTCCCCAGGCCTGGGATGACCTTGAGGCCAGGGATGTCTTGTTTTCAGGCTTTCAGACACCCAGGCTCCGCAGGGAGTCACAAAAGAGCTGAGAATGGAGTGGAGACCTACGGGCTGGATCTGGCCCGGGGCTAAGTTGGGGGGTAAAAGGAGGGCTCTGGCTGGTCCCGTGGGGAGAGTATTTGGCTTGACAGTGGTAGGCTTAAGCTTGGTTTAGCTTGGTGGCCCGGCGTGGCTGGGAGTGCAGAGAGGCCTTCTAAAGGAGATTAGATGGCAGTTCTATAGGCAAAGGCCTTTCTCCATGGCTCCCCATGGCAGATCCTGAAGAAAAGAGGCAGTCCCTGATTTTAAAGCATCTATTGTCATGGCAGAAAGTGGATGAGTAAAACCATACCCCACTTCTCAGGATGGGCCTGAGGTTAAGTACCTTTTGCAGGGAAGAGTGTCTGGGAAGGAGAGTGTTATTGGCTAAGTCCTCCAGGACTTGAGGTACTTTATAAAAATGGAGATTTGTCTTGAGCCTACGTGACCACAGGTCACAACCTCTACCTGTGGAGGAGCTTGGGGGATCGCCCTTACGTGACTGTGACTTATGTCCACAAATCTATGGAGGGCTGTGGTTAGCAACAAGGGCCTGGTATCCAGGAATCAGTCGAAACTCCGACCATCCCTTCAGGTCACCAGGTTTCAAGCCTTAGCTCAGCTGGGGACCAAGCTTCCTTTCATGGTCTCACACTGGAGTGGGAGAACTGGAGGCATGCGGGGAGGGGAAACTGTGGTCAGGAGATAATGTATGAGAAAAGAATAAATGCGGGGGGGGGGGAGAAAGAGAGAGAGACCATCTCAGTAGTTAAGAACATTTCCACCTCTTCCAGCGGACCTGGGTTTGATTCTCAGCACCCACATAGGGCAGCTCACAACGAACTATTACTCTTACATGTATATTGTGAACAGAAACTCACATAGGCATAAGATAAGCATCAACAAAACTAAATAAATAACCCCCCTTTACCACAATCAATTACAGGTCCTTGCCGTAAACATTCTAGATAGCCTGGATGACCATGTTGTAAGGAGTAATGACGTGTTTACCCAGGACCCGCAGAGCCCTTCTGACTGTTCACATCAGATCCTCCCTTCGGTCCTTTTCAGATTGTTTACAGTGCTCCCAAATGCCAGCCTTCGTAAGAACCACATGTGTTTAAAATGCCAGTTCTATAGCCTTTTCCCTGGGGGTTCAGACTTCATAGAACAGATGAGAGACAAACCTGGAATGAGTACCTGTTCAAACTGACTGATTCTAATTTTTGAGCATCCTATCTTTGATCTACATTATACTTTCCTGGTCTTCCACCTTCTTTAAAAAAAAAAAAACTTGTGTGTATGTATGCACTTATGTGTGAGTGTATGGTGTGTGCGTGCGTGTGTGTGGGGGTGTATGGCCAGAGAATTCTGTGTAACATTGGGATTTACAGGCACAAGTTACCCCATCTGGCTTTTTCTGGGTGCTAAGAATCAAAACTCAGGTCACTTGACTGACTGAGCCCTTGACTACTCCCCTTTTTCATTTCTGATTTTTTTTTCTTTAGTCTTCCTTTAAGAAACTTAAAAAAAAAAATCCTTCCTTCTCAATCAACACCCCTGCACAGCTTCCATTTCATACCTACCAATTTAAGCAGTGGTCTAATCTCCTCCCTCACCTGTAGACCTTGGAACTGCATTTCTGTATGTTTCTCACAATACCTCAAGTACCCTGCCAGATTGTTTCTCCTTGGTATTCTGCCTCCTGTGATATAAATTGTATTTATTATGTGCGGGACGGAGTTCTGTGAGAGCTGTGTAGTTGCTGTAATACTTATAGCATTGGGTATAATAGGTGTGACTAGTTGCTGGATGTTCTCCTTCACTGAGCACTCTGTTGCCCTACTTAAATCCTTATCAATCCTTGATAATGTTTAATGATTATCAATCCTTGAGTAGTCTATAAGATCCCATTTTTATAATGAGGAAACCAGACACCCAGCAGAGTCACACTGCCAGTAAGGAGCTGAGCCAGGATGGACCAGTGCAATTTGTCCTTAGGCACAGCACTGGCTTCTGCACACAAGGGTAACGTGATTAAGGCCTTTCACCATCTCCTCAATTCTCTGCCCGCAGGGTGAAGAAGCTAAAGGAGACCCTCGTGGCTGTGCAGCAGCTGGACAAGAACATGGGCAGCCTTAGGACTTGGCTGGCCCACATGGAGTCAGAGTTGGCCAAGCCCATAGTCTATGATTCTTGTAACTCCGAAGAAATACAGAGGAAACTGAGTGAGCAGCAGGTAGGATGGAAAAGAGATTGCTAAGCCATGCAGCCTGTGTTCTCTTGCCCAAGATAACTGGGTAGGCGTAAGACACTGACTTGGGAAGAAAGATCAAGAAGAAGTTAGGCAGGACTAGTGACAATGAGGAGTTTTGTGTAGGAAAGTGGTGGGGACAAATAGGTTCTGTATCACCACAGAATTGACTCTTAAAAGATGTCTGTGCCGTACGAATGCCATCCCTTCTCCAGGAAGCAATCTAACATGGCAAAGGGGTAGCCCAGCCATCATCTGACTGCTTCTTTCTCTGTGAGCCCAGCACTGGAGACTTAGAAAGAAGCCCTTGACTTTCTGTAGGGCATTCAGAGAAAGACTACAATGCCAGTTGAGGCCTTTTAGAATGGAAACAGTCCTATCCTGTGAGGGGATTGTGCAGTCTTTAGACAACATCGTCATGTCACCTCATGGATACAGTTAGGGCAGCGCATCCCCCTCGAATAGAATGCCAAGCAAAGAAAGGTGTGCCTAAGAACGAGAGCAAAGAGGAATTTGTGTTTCCTACTCACCTTGTTTATTCTTACTAAGCATATCAGATTCCAGTTGTCAGCCATGAATGTGTTGCCGTATGTCTTCGTCGTCACTGAGAATTCTACGCCGTGGTAGCCACACACTTTGCCTTAAAGTAAATAAAGAAAATACTTTTTAAATCCTATAAGATAATTAACAAACTTCAGTTTTTGTGAGGAATGAATGAGGTCAATAATAGCAATGGCTAACAACCCTTGTTGATGTTTTGTTATAGGCTGGAAACTGATCTAAGCCTTTTGTATGATTTTAAAGTGATTTCTTTTATTTTTTGAGATTATAATATAATTATAGCATTTCCCTCTCCATTTTCCTCCCTCCAAACCCTTCCAAACAAACACCTCTCCTTGGTCTCTTAGCCTCTTTTTTCATTAACTGTTGATATATGTATATATATATATATATATATATGTGTGTGTGTGTGTGTGTGTGTGTGTGTGTGTGTGTGTGTATAAATATAACCTGCTCTGTCTGTGTAATATAACTTGTCTATATATGTTTTAGGAGCTGGTCATTTGGTATTGGATAAGCAATCAGTAAGCCCTTCCCCAAAGAGAAGGATCCCTCCTATCCTCGGCATCTCTAGTTGCCTGTAGTTCTTTGTGTAGGATTGAGGCTCCCGGTTCTTTCCTAGTTCACTTTAACATATCTAGTATTGCTCTCTGTGTTTGGCCCATGTTTCTGCAGTCACGTTGGGGAGAATGTATGGGTGTAGCTTTAGACATGCCTAGGAGACAAAAATCTCACAGTAAACTCTCTAAGCTTCTGGCTCTTACACTCTTTCCACATGCCTGTTTGAAGTGATCCCTGAGTCATAGGTATAGGGCTTGCTTTGTAGATGTATCAGTCAGGGCTGGACTCTACATCTCTGTGTTAGATGAGCACACTCAATTTTTACAACACTGTATACTAGTTAGAATAGATGTTTAAGTACAGCCATAGATATGGAGTTTGTTATTTATTTTGTTGTTCTTTCACAATTTCATTCATGTATGAACTGATTCTTGGCATTAAGTTTTATACTAAAATCATCATTGCTTTAAGACTATTTTGCTGAGACAATTTTAGTTTCTATAAGATTAGTGTCCTCTGTGAGTCACGTTTGACATTTTAGTGGTTGTATTGAGAGGATCATTGCTGATTTTCAGTGCCCCCCACTCCTACCCAACTTCTCCAGAAGAGCCTGGGAAGGTGTGTACCAGGTAAAGGATAATGGCCAGTGTTGTCCACTAATTCTTAACTCTAGGCTTATAGGCAAGAGTCTCCACCATTTAAGAAACCCTCTTCCATGATGGGGAAGACCAAAGTTAATAGAGTAAATAAAAGATACAGGGAAGAGAATGCACACACACATACACACACACATGCACATGTACACACACATATGTGCACACACACACATATACATATAAATACATACATATACATATATATGTATATGTATATATATGTTCCAAAAGGAACATTCAGAATTGATCATCTCACAACATAAAACAAAATGATTAAAAACATGAAGAACAGGCAATAAAGACAATAAAATTAAGACTTAATGTCTAAATCTGAAAACCCAATGCAATTATTTCATAAGAGTCACCAAAAGTCTTTTTTAATGAAGAAATTATTAATTAATTAAAATGTTAATTTAAAAACCACAAATGGAAAGCACACACTTCCAGATCCTAAAGAGATTTAAATGCTCAGGAAACTAGGAGACACACGAAACCACCCCAGACTTTTCACATCAGGCACTGTCATAACAAACAGATAGACAGAATATGCATAGGGCTTAAGAGTTAAAATAGGGCATCTGCTGTCTTCCAGCATGCTCCGGGGCCAGGAGAGAACAGCCCACCGCCGTACAGAGGCTGAAAAAAAGGTTTATGATGTGCAGTTGCAGACCCTCTCGCTTCATATACACAACTTTACCTCTGATCCATCCATTTCCAGGGAGTTAATGAAAGGAAGGCTGCCTACACAAACAAGCAGGGTGACAGGGAAAATAGCGTTCAGATTGGGAAGAAAAGAGTTGCAATGTTACTGGGCTGTAATAAATGAAATCCCAGGCCAAGTGTGGTGGTGCATGCCTTTGATATACAGGAGGCAAAAGCAGGTGGAGCTCTGTGAGTTGAAGGCCAACCTATTTGTACATAGAGTCCTGAGTCAGCCAGTGCTACACAGTAGGATTCTGTCTTAAAGTTAAATAAGTTAATAATAGGAGAAAGGGGGGGGGGACATGTTCTGGAAACTGGAAGGCAGCCAAGTCAATGTGGGATTATGGGAGCAATGGGAAAGCTGGACAAGTTTAAATTTTACTTTTTAAAACTAAGGACTATATATTAAGAACACCGACCAGTAGGACAAAGGGGGGTGGAAATGACACTAATAAAGTTCTTCCCTCATTGCCATGAGAAAATACAGATGTATTAAGGAAAAGCAAGAAAAAAATATGTCCTGGAGTAGAAAGACACTAGGGATGCAGAGGATCCACCTTAGTAGCAGAATAATTTAATGAGCAGGATGAGCTCCTGAAGCATACGTTAGCGAGCTTTCAATCACTGTGAAAAAGTCCCAATGGTTACCAACTTCCACCGAGTCAGGCTTTATTTGGCGTGGAGGTTTTGGGGATTTCAGTCTATGATCATGTGACTCTGGCTGTGGGCCTGTGGCCTGTAGCAAGGGAGTGAGTCCAGGAGAACTGATGACTCTTTGCTCCCAAGATGCTCCAAAGAGAGAAAGAGGAAGGAGCTGGCATCCAAATCCTTTAAAAGGATAGGCCCCCAGGGATCTAACATCTTCAGCAAGGCCCCACTTATAGAGGTCCTGCTGCCTCCTCACACCCTCGAAGGTGGGTAACCAAGCCTTTGACATGTAGGTCTTTGAAGAACATTCTAGAACCAATTTACAGTGAAGCCCAAGGAAGAGAATAATGGACATTTGTGACTCACAGTCTCTGCATTTAACATAAGTTCATAGGCTGGAGTTGGATAAAATTCAGTTTCCTGCTTTTGATCCAAAACTTTCTATTTCTGTCCTACACTTAAAACTCTGCTCCAAGGGAAGTAATGATGATCTCATTTATGAAAGAGAAGCTCGGTTTCTTAAGCCTCAGTGCCTCTTGATATTGTTCTATGCACTTGCTGATCTGTGATGCTTAAATATCAGTTCCGAGATGGGAGACACTCGTGGGTGGATGCATACTGAATTGATTAATCAATTGGAACGAGAGTGATATATCAGTAGAACCTAGGGCAAGAGATTCTATTCTGTCTGTCTCTCTCTTTCTCTCTCTTACTCTCCCTCTCTCTTCCCCCTTTCCTCATCTTTCCTCTCTCCTCCTCTCCTGTGTGTGTGTGTGTGTGTGTGTGTGTGTGTGTGTGTGTGTGTGTGGCTATGTGTGTGTATGTACACCCAGGCATGTATGTGCCATAGCATACATGTGGAGGATTGGTCCTTACCTCCTACCTTGTTTGACACAGGGCCTCTTGTTGTTTACTACTATGTACACCAGCTTAGCCAGCCCACAGGCTTCTGGAGATGCTCCTGTTTCTGCCTCCCACCTTGTCTTAGCTCTGGAATGATAAGTGCATGCTACCCGAAACATCTGGCTTTACATGGTTCTGCACATTCGAATCAGGTTATCACATTAGTGTGGCAGGCATTGAGCCATCCCACAACCCAACCCAGGATTTTTTTTTTCCCCCAGTGGAGGTATAATTTTATTTAACAAGGATTTAATTTTGTAGAGTACTTGATGAATAAGGTAAACCATTTTTTTATTTGATGAGACTATATGCTTGAAAGACATATAAAAATCATTTGGAAACATAAACAAATAACT
>JADRCD010210778.1:0-11001 GCA_019843815.1 Montemys delectorum
TCTACCTCCTTCCTTGTGGACCCTGTGCTTAGTCTAATGGATGACTGGGAGCCTTCACTTCTGTATTAGTCGGACACTTTCTCTAGAATTCTGTTTGTAAAGGGTTTTGGCCAAGTCTAGACAATTTCTCAAGTGTTCTGACAGCAGGGTTTCCCCACCATTTGTTTAATTTGTTAGTTTCACAGGACCCCAGGTCAGTCATGATCACATTTTTCTCTTTCTTTGTTTCATTGGCTCTACTAATTTTATACAAAACCACCTTTGGCTCTGTTGATTTCTCTGCCCTTTGTCCTTTCCTTTATTCTGAGAAGTTCTTCTTCTTCTTCTTTTACTAGATATTTTCTTTATTTACATATCATATGATTTCTCCTTCCCCAGTTTCCCCTCCAAGAAAAAAAAAAAGAAAAAGGAAAAGAAAAAAACCACAAGAACAAACCCCTTTTGCCTCCCCCTCCCCATGCCTGCCACCCCACCCTCTTCCACTTATTGGCCCTGGCATTCCCCTACACTGGAACACAGAACCTTCACAGGGCCAAGGGCCTCTCCTCCCATTGATGACCGACTTTACAATCCTCTACTATATACATGCTGCCAGAGCAATCAGTCCTACCATGTGTACTCCTTGGTTGGTGGTTGAGTCCCTGAGAGATAGGAAGGTAATAGTTAGTTCATATTGTTGTTCCTCCTAAGAGGCTGCAAACCCTTCAGCTCCATAGAACCTTTCTCTAACTCCTTCATTGGGGACCCTGTACTCAGTTTAATGGATGGCTGTGAGCCTCTACTACTGTATTAGTAGGTGACTGTCAGAGCCTCTCAGGAGACAGCTATATCGGCTGGATTGTCCTTCCTTCAGTCTGAGAGGTTCTTCTTACCAATATCTGCTACTTCCCTTGGTGTCCATGGCTCACTTTGCAGTTATGGTGCTAGCTTCTTTGGGAGAAATCATAGCTAATTTGAGTATTTTATTTGAATCAGTTAGATGTCACTCAGCTACGATGACACACTGTGGGAACACATTGTGTGTGATGCTGCTATTATGTGAGCACCATAGGGTGCCCGTACACAGACCAGTATGGTACAATATCATTAAGTGTTGTAATCTTAGGGGGCTACCATTATATATGTAGTGTGCTGCTGGCTAAAATATATAATATTGACTATATACTGTATAATTTTCTTGTCTTTGTCTCTTTGTTTCTCTCTGTCTCTCTGTCTCTTGTTCTCCCTCTGTCTGTCTCTCTGTCTCTGTCTCTCTCTATCTGTCTCTCTGTCTCTCTCTGTCTCTCCTTTATTTTTCAGAGTCACTCACTAAACATGGAGCTTACCAATTGGCAGGACTGGTTGGCCAGCTAGCTCTGAGGAGTGCCTGTTTCTGTCTCTCCTCTACTGGGATTACAGGTATGTGCTATTGAGCCTGGCTTTTTTTAGAGTCACTGTGGCTCTGGACTCACATCCTCATGGTTACACTGCTAATTCTGTACTGATCAAGCCATCTTCTCAGCCATGTAGAACTTGCCGTGGTATCCCACAGATTTGCATGTATCCCATTTTACTATCCCTGGGTTCAAAACAGTTTGTTTTTCCCTGTGATTTCTTCTTGTTTCCATGGCTTACCAATGAGCATGCTACGTGATTTTTTAAAATTATTCATGGAATTTTCTAGTGATGTCATTGATCTTTGGGTCTGATTTTTCTGTAATCCACTCCATGGGCACAATTCAGATACTTTCAAGGTAAAGAACCAGTTCTCTTATAATAAGTGTCATAGCCATTTATTATACATGAAAGGATGTTACCATTTTCACTAACTTTAAAAACGATCATAGCTGAGTGTGTTGAGTGTTAAAGCTGTACCAGTTTTACAGGGTCTATTTAGGATTGGACTGTGTCCCCAACATGTCCTTAAGGTTTGGTTGTCAGTTGATCATCCTCTTGGAAGGTGGCGAAGCATTAGGAGGCAGAGCCTCGCTGGGAAACTAGATCACCATGGGTGCTCTTAAGAGGGTGATCACATCCCTAGATCCTCCCTCCCTTTCTTTTTCTCTTTCTGCTTCCTCACCATGATGAAGGAACAGCCTCAATATGCTCTGTGCTCCCCACTGTGATGTTTTTCCTCCCCTCAGGCAAGAAAAGATGCGATGAGATGGACTCATGGTACTTGAGCACAGGTAACCAGCCATGTGGCAGAATGCAGGTTAAGATAAGTGGGTTAATTAGTTATGATCTACTCAGACAAGAGCTAGGTATATGGCCAAAGTATTTGTAAATATATTTTGAGTCAGAGTCTTATTTCTGGGACTGTGGGCTTGGAGGAAGAACCAGGGCTAACTAAAACAATGCACCCATTGTGGGGCCCAAACCCATGGCCCTGAGATTAATAATCTCATGTTCTACCAACTGAGCATTGGTGGTTCAGTGGTAGAATTCTCACTGGCCATTCTCTTCTTGCCACATTTTCCCCTCAGACCACCCATGCCTGGCTCTATCCCAGAGTTCTTTCTCCTCCCAGACATCTCACCTTCCATTTCCTGCCTAAGCCATAGGCCACAGGCTTTTTAACTGACAGATGATACATCCATACAACATATGAGATATTCTCTCTACAGTGCAGAGATCATCCGTAATATCTACAGTTTTTTTTTTTAACAGAATGGACCATATTTCGAGAGGGGCTGAGCTTTAGAGAAGTGTGCCAATGAATATGCTATAAATTCCCTTTCTTGTGTGAGGTTTTACACAAAACTATGGAGGAATAAGGGACAGGAAGATATTTGTAAGACTGTAAGGTTGTTAGGATGTAGATAGAAAGTGTGCTTCTGGGTCTTCGTGCAGACTAGGCAAAGGACAAAGGAAGAAATGAGTTTCTTTTCTGAGGTATTGACTGTGATGGTAGGGATAATGTCGGGAGGGGAAAAGGTCTAGGCATCTTGTTATTTCTGCCCACAGAAGCAAGGACGTACAGAGGTGAGGGGGTCAGGGCAGGAGTGCTTTCTCCGGGTGTATTGGGAGTGAACACTTGAATGTGAATTACGTCTGGATGAAAATGAAACAAAAGTGTGTGTCTGTTTGGAAAGAGGAATTTAAAAGTAGAAAGAGAGACTGTGTGAAAGGAGGGAGGGGAAGGATGAAGGAAGCGAAGTCTACACAGGAGGAAGAACATAACCAAAGGAGAATGCTGGAGACATGGATAAATAAAAACGTTTCCCATCCATCACAGCCTTACCTGGGCTTATTTTCAGTGCCTAAGCAGGAATTGTCAGAGGGACTTTGTGTTACATCTGTCAAAACTGTCAAGTCTGTCTTTGGAGAGCAAACATCCGGACTTTATCTTAAAAATAAAGTTAATGTTCTTCCATTAGCCAAGTGCTAAGAAATCTAAGAAAGAAAACATATATCTCTAAAGACTGTTACTGCCTTTCAAACATTAGTCTATTCCTTTAGATTTTTCTGTATGTTAGTCTTTATTGTAACTGGATCATATACTAAAGCCAGCATATACTAATCACTTTCAAAACATTGCTTCCTATTTAAAAAAAAAAACAATGTATCTTGGGATGGGGGAGCTTGAAGAGTGGATAAAGTTCTTGTGAAAACATTTGGGTTTGATTTAAAAAGCAAATAAACAAATAAACAGGCATAGTTGTATTCACCTGTAACTTTGCACTGGGAAGTGGTGGCTCATTGGCCAGCCAGCCTAGCCTCAAGTTCTCTGAAAGACTCTATTTCAAAAGGTGGGTGAAGAGTAGTTATGAAAGTACCCAACATTGACACACACACACACACACACACACACACAAAGAGAGGGGGGTAAGGGAGGGAGGGAGGAAGTAAAAGAGCAAGAGAGAGAGAGAGAGAGAGAGAGAGAGAGACCTTCATCTCAACATAACATCAAGAAATATAGAAAATAAATTAAATAGAAAGAGAAAGTGAAGATTGTTAATAATTCCTTCAGAAATTTATGTTTTCTAATTTATTTTTAGTTTCTGTGTAAGGGTGTTTTTCCTCTGTAAATTTAAGTGTACCATGTGTATGCAATGCTCAAGGAGGCCAGAAGAGGGCACCAGATCCCTGGAGACTGATATTAACACAGTTAACCTAGGTCTCTTAGAGGTTAACCTAGGTCTCCTAGATCTCTGAGACATTCCACCAGACCCCCTGTGGTGGTTTTGAGAAATAAACCTGCATCAAGCTCCATGTAGAGGGTCTGTACTGATGTCTCGCTAACTGTGGTCTACATCAGAAACTCCTGGAAGTTTTTCGAAACACTAATTCTGTGTTCTGCTCCTTACATTATTTACCCTTTACTTTAAACAAAATGTACTGTTTCCCTATTCTTTTATACTAACCTATATTCTTTTATTTACACGATTTTCTTGAGGTAGAATATCTGTTATTCTGTAGGTGAATATTTGTTAATATTTTTTCGAAGCTTCCTGTGTGCAATCTTGATGGCGCCTGGGCTACCTTGAGGACAGCCATAGAATGGCCAATAAGCTGTGCATAAGTATCTTCCATAATTCACCTTTAGTTGCCTCTGATTGGGATGGAAAATGCAGCAGGCAATGTGTGAAAGCATCATTGTTCTGGAACTGTGGGCTTGGGCTGTTGTGGAAATGTCTTTAGGCAGAGACAATGAAGGATGAATTAGATTTAATGCCATCTCATAACCATTAGACCATAGGACTACTAGGCAAAAGAAGCCAAATGTGGCTAAAGCCAAGGGAAAGAACCCATATCTGCAGACATACAGGCTTTGTGGGGCCTTTGAGGCCTTTCCCTGAGGAAACCTGCAAACCAGAAACCTGCAAAGATTTGAGGCAGGGTTGTGCTGTGTTGGATGTGTGTGGTAGTCCAAGATCACTCCTTGATGTTCTTTTGAAAATAGGGCAGGGAGAGTTGGCAGTGGCCCTGAGATAGTTAGGAGGTTAACTAGAGCAGCTAGGTGCTCCAGGGGAACAGAAAACAGGAAGCGAGTGTCTACATCCACTGAGAGAGATGTCTTTCGGAGTGGGTCCTCTGGTCATTCAACTGACAAACCTCAAGGTCTGCAGTTAGGAGCTGTGGGCCCAAGGACAGCTCTGGCTGCTTCGGTCCCAATCTCTGTCCACAGGTCTTGCAACCCAGCAGAGCTGATAGCTTAAACTCTACTGTGAAGACTAGTAGGTGGGGTCTGGAGAAAGGCCAACATTTCATTTCAAACCCCAGGGCAAGAAAAGACGATATAGCAATTTGGGCAGACAGCATTATTTCGTTAACTGTTCAGTTTCAACCAGATGTTCAACTGAAGAGATGGGCTTCATCTTTGTCAGAGAAAGCTGTCTGTCTTATTTATCCTACTGATATAAGTGCTGATACCATTCAGAAACACCCTTCCAGATACTCTTGGCATAATATTGACCAGATGTCTGAGCAGCCTGTAGCCCAGTCAAGTTGGCATATAGTACTAATGATCGTGCGATCACTACCGATGAGGAGAGCAGATTCTGACTGGAAATGATATGAAGATGAAGGGTATGGAATGCTGTCAACAGAGACATGTGAGGCACAACCGACTCTGACAGAGGGGAATGAACATATTCTGGCTTAAAGGATGGTTAGCTGATTGAATGGTGTTGCCGTTCGATGACAGGGATGTAAGCTAGAGGCTTTTAACTCACCCTTGACTCCAGCTGTCAGCAGCACTGGTAAGTTGGAATGGTGTCAAGTACATAGTTTGGAGTGAGGCATGAGATCTGGCTGTCCCCCAACAGATGTTTTGTTTTTGACCAAATTAGGACTGATGACTTTTCTAAAGTGGAAGGCACCACTTCCAGTTTGCAGTTGGCTTTGCTGTAGAGGTGAGTTTTTGGTGGATCACAACCTGCAGATAGACATTAGAAGACAGGACCTGGCAACACCCAACGAGGAATGCGATGGAGGTGAAAGAGCCCAATAGCATTTTTTAAATCTCTAAAATGGACACATGCAGAACAGCAGCAGCTGTTGCACATATGGCTCCCTGGCCCAGGCTTTGCATCTGGGGCCTGGGAGAGTCACTGAGTCAGGGAGAGCATTCTCTTCAGTTGCTGAGGCCCAACTATGTTGCAGTTCCACTAGGCTGTATTATACAGAATGACCTAGAAGTTTTAAAACATGATCATGTGGGGAAGGGACTATTTGTAGGGAGAAATGGAGGCAGCAAGAGGTGGTAACAGGGACCAGAGAAGATAATGGTGGTGGTCGTAGAAGGCATTATATATGGTGACCTAGAGTGCTGTCATGTCTTCTTTTTATTTAACTCTTGTCACATAACACTATTAAATTTTGTAAGAATTAGAGTTATTAATGTTATTTGTGTTTTGGCTGCATGTCTTTAGGTGTACCATGTGCATATTTGGTGATCTTGAAGGGCAGAAGAGGGCATTGGATGCCCTAAAACTGAAACGACAGATGGTCTTGAACCACCATGTGGATGCTAGGAACTGATTCCAGGCCCTCTATTAAGAGCGCTCAGTGCTGTTAACAGCTGAGCAACATGTTTTAAGAGATGCTTAAGAAGTCAGGTTGGACTTTGCTCGATGGACATCATTGTGCACCAAATGGTTAAATTTCCCACGTTCTGATGTTTTGTTTTGTTTTTTTAAATGCTGCATTAAAAACTAGTTCTGTAGTTTAACTAGTTTAAAGATAGAAAATAAGACATATGCTAAGCACTGAAGTGCCAAGGGTGAAGATGTAGCTCAACTGGAAGCTTGCTTTCCCAGCATGCATGGCGACTTGCTTTTAGAGCTCAGGCTGACGTAGAATTCGCACAGGCGGCCCTGGAACTTGCTATCATTTGCCATCATTCTCCTGATTCTGTTTACTGGTGTTGACATTACAGGCATGGTTTATAACCTTTGGTCTATGTCCTTTGTTTTTTTCAGTTTACACTTTGATAGGTCAATACTTAGCATACGTGAATCCATGTCGTTTGTCAGAGTTAAATAAATAAAATTGTGATGTATTGTTGTCTTCAAAGCAAGGGATTTGGCATTATGGCATTGTTGACATCTTTCTAATTGTTTCAGTTAGCATACCAAATAGTGAATCCCATCCTGGAAGTCCCTGGATGTGCGTCAACATATTTTGCTCAGATAAACCTCCTAAGTCTCTCTCTCGTTTTCTCCCTTCCTTCTTACATGCACCCTTCCCCCTCAGAAGTAGTCCCTCCTGTGTTTCTATATTTTTCAATGAAAGTCCTGTTATTTGCATAGCGTGATATAGGGTTATGGGTCCTTCGTCTGCTCCACCACAGAGCTTGGCCACTCTAGGAGGCAGGACTGGAGAAGTGACCATGCTGTGGCTTACCCCACGCTGTGGCTGGGCAGGTTTGGGGCTGTGGGAAAGCCACAGAACATCCCTCTGGAGGTGGGAGAGCACAGTCCAAGGTGTGGGTCAGCTGGAGTTAGCTCGGTGGTCCCTGGGCCTGCAATGAGGCCGAGGCTGGGGCTGTCTGGTTCTCCGACTCTTGCACACCCAGGCACCTCTGGGAGCCACCCTCGAGCTTGGTAGTGGTCGTGGCTGTGAGCGCAGAGAGGCCTTCTAAAGGAGATTAGACAGCGGCTCTGCGGGCAAAGGCCTTCTCCATGGCTCCCCATGCAGATCCCGATGAAAAGAGGCATTTATTGTCATGGCGGAAAGTGGATGTGTAAAACCGTACCCCACTTCTCAGGGAAGGTCGTGAAATTAAATATCTTTTTCAGGAAGGAGTGTCTGAGAAGGAAAGCTGATTGGCTAAG
The DNA here is from genome assembly GCA_019843815.1 of Montemys delectorum. Classification (NCBI taxonomy): domain Eukaryota; kingdom Metazoa; phylum Chordata; class Mammalia; order Rodentia; family Muridae; genus Montemys; species Montemys delectorum. The sequence goes on from JADRCD010210778.1 coordinate 7,761, forward strand.
TCCTTTAGGCCGTTAGGTACCTCATTAAAATGGAGATCTGTTTTGAGCATAGTGACCACAGGTCATGTCCTCTACCTGTGGAGGGGTTTAGGGTGTTGCCCTTTCATGACTGATGGCTACTAATCTATGGAGAACTTAGGGGCCTGGTGCCTGGGAACAGATGAAACACCTACCATTCCTTCAAGGTCTCTGGGGTTTCAAGCCTTAGCTCAACCGGGAACAAGGCTACCTCTCAGGGTCCCACGCATCACAAGAACTACCGTCTTATCCCTAGATATTATTCAGTACTTGGCCCTTTCTGCATATCAACACTACACAATTTAGCATTCCTTCTAATTCATAATTACTTTGTCTAAGTAGTAGCTTAGAAGATGGCAAAACGTAGCATGAAGCAAATGTGAACCGATTCAGGCTACCTTCAATGAAGTTACAGTAGGCCCTAGTATTTTATTTGTTAGTCTTTTCTCCCTGGGGTTTTTGCTTTGTGAACCCTTATGAAAATAGATTTTGGTACTTATTCATTTTACATCCCAGTATAAGCCCTCCTCTCCTCCCAGTACACCCTCACAAAGATCTTCCCCCCGTTCCACCTTTGCAAAGGAAAAAGAAAAAGAAAAAAGAAAAAAAGAAAAAAAAGAAAACAAAGGGGAATAAAAAGAGCCCCCTCTGGATGTTAACTGCCCCCATACCCTCCCCCCTTGCATCGAGTCACTGCAGGACTGGGTGCATCCTCTCTGAATGAGGACAGACAAGGTGGTTCATTTAGGAGAACAAGATTCATAGGTAGGCAGCCAATAGACTTAGGGACAACTCCTACTTCAGTGGTTGGGGGACCCAACATGAAGCAACATGAAGACCAAGCTGTTCATATGCTACATATGTGCAGGAGGCCTATGTCCAACCCATGCACACTCTTTGGTTGGTGGTTTAGTCTCTGGGAAACCCCAAGGATACAGGTTAGTTGATTCTGTCGGTCTTCCTGTGGAGTCCTTGTCCTTTTAGGGTCCCTCAGTCCTTCTCCTAACTCTTTCATAAGACTACCTGAGCTCCATCTAATGATTGACTGTGGGTCTCGACATCTTTTTCCATTGGCTGCTGGATGGAGCCTCTCAGGACAGTTATGCTAGGATCCTATCTGCAAGCATAATAGAGTATCCTCAATAGTGTCAGGGACTGGTTCTTGCCCATGGGATGGGTCTCAGTTTGGGGAAGTCACTGATTGGCAATTCACTACCTTTGTGCTCTATCTACCTCCCTTTTTGTAGGCAGGAGACATTTTGGGCTGGTTATTGTCAATATTCCTCCACTGGGAGTCTTGCTTGGCTATAAAAAGTGGCCACTTCCAGATCCATATCCCGTACTGCTAGGAGTCTTAGCTAGAGTCACCCTTCATAGACCCCCTGGGGTCTCCATCCATCCCAGATCTCTGACACATCCTAGAGATTACTACCCCCAACAACCAATTTCCCTTCTCTTTTCCCTGCTCTTTTTACATCTTATTTTCTCCCCCCTGTTTTCCCCTCCTATCCCCACCCAGTTCCCTATTTCCCTCAGTCTCTGATGTTTGTTTTATCTCCTCTTCTGAGAGGAATTCAACCATCCTCCCTTAGGACCTTCTTGTTATTTGGACTCTTTAGGTTGATTATATTTGGCCTCTTTGATTATAGTGTTGTTATTTTGTATACTATGGATAATATCCACTTGTAATGAATACATACCATGAACATCCTTTTGGGTCTGAATTACCTTACTCAGAGTGATATTTTCTAGTTTCATCCATTTGCTTGCAAAATTCATGATATCCCTGTTTTTACTTGCTGATTGGTATTCTATTGCATAAACTACATTTTCTTTATTCATTCTTTAGTTGAGGGACATTTGGGTTGTTTCCAGTTTCTGGCTATTACAAATAAGCCTGCTATGAATATAGTTGACTAAGTGTCCTTGTGGGATGGTGGAGCATTTTTTCGGTACATGCCCAGGAATGGTATAACTGAGTTTTAAGGTAGAACTATACCCAATTTTCTGAGAAACTGTGAAATTGATTTCCAGAGTATTTGTACAAGTTTTCATTCCCACCAGCAGTGGTAGGGTGTTCCCGATGCTCCACAACCTCGGCAGCATGTGTAGTCCCTTGAGCTTATGATCTTAGCTATTCCAATGGGTGTAAGGGAAAATCCAGAATTGTTTCAATTTGTATTTCCCTGATGGCTAAGGACATTGTACATTTCTTTCGGTGCTTCTCAGCCATTTGAGATACCTCTGTTGAGAATTCTCTGTTTAGCTCTGTACTCTTTTTAAATTGGGTTATTTGCTTTGTTAGTGTTTACATTCTTGAGTTCTTTATATATTTTGGTTATTAGCCCTCTGTCAGATGTAGGACTGGTAAATATCTTTTCCCAGTCTGTAGGCAGTTGTTTTGTCCAAATTACAGTGTCCTTTGCTTTATAGAAGCTTTTCAGTTTGATGAGGTCCCATTTATTAATTGTTGACCTTACTGCCTGAGCTATATTTGTTCTGTTCAGGAAGTTGTCTCCTGTGCCAATGCATTCAAAGCTGTTACCCATTTTCTGCTCTATTACATTTACTATACTAGTTTCAAATTCTACATCCAGACATCCAGTTAGACCAGCACCATTTGTTGAAGATGATCTTCCTTTCCCATTGTATGATTTGACTTCTTTGTCAAAAATCAATTGTTCATACATGTGTGGGTTTATTTCCCCACATATGTGTGGGTCTTCAATTTGATTCCATTGATCAGGCTTTCTGTTTCTATTCCAATACCATACAATTTTTTTTTATTACTATTGACCTTTAGTACAGCTTGTAGTAAGAGTCAGTGATCCCTCCAGAAGTTCTTTTATTGTTCAGGATTGTTTTAGCTACACTGGCTTTTTGTTTTTCCATATCAAATTGAGAATGGTTCTTTCAAGATCTGTAACGTGTTGTGTTGGAATTTTGATGGGGATTGATTTGAATCTGTAGATTGCTTTTGATAAGCTAGTTGGTTTTAATCCTATGGATCCATGAATGTGGGAAGTCTTTCCATTGTCTGATATCTTCCTCAATTTCTTTCCTGAGAGACTTGAAGTTCTTGTCATATAGGTCTTTCACTTTCATGGTTAGAGTTACACCAAGTTATTTTATATTATTTGTGGCTATTATGAAGGCTATTTTCTCCCTTGCTTCTTTCTTAGCCCATTTATTGCTTGTATAGATGAGGGCTACTGATTTATTT
>JADRCD010210779.1:0-17143 GCA_019843815.1 Montemys delectorum
ACACACACACACACACACACAGAGAGAGAGGGGGGGGGAGGGAGGGGGGGGGAGGGAGGGAGACAGAGAGGTCCCTGTACTTAACACTTGGTGACTGCGTAGACACTCATGTTTGGAAGGTAGCTATGCTCCCTATAGGCCCTCCGCATCAATAACTTGTTTCTACAATTTGGGATGTTTTTGTAGTTCAAAAAGGGTTAGAATATAGGCACATGTTTCACTTAGCAAAGAAAAACAATCCCATCTTAGGCAACAAGGCTAAGCTCTGTAAACTTTTGTCAACCTGTGCAGATCTTGTCTGCTGGATCTGGGCTTTGAGGATCTGAAAAGTTGTAGAGGAGTACAGTCTAATGCTGTGTACAACATTATTACAGCTTCAGTGCCCTTTCATACATGAATGTAGCAACGAAAGCAACGATGAAAGGAAGGTTCTTTTTGAGTTCAGAAAAACATATAAACAAGCACCAGTAAGCCCAGACTAAATATTAACAGAACAGCCCTTTCCAGAACTTTCTCAGGACAGACCAGTTTAAACATTTAAACACAACTTCCTGGCATGTAGTATAGGCTATATCTGGGAAGGCAATGAAAGCAAGGTAGAAGGCCCTATCCAGACTCAGGGTACACTGACCAGATTGGGTTCTGTAGATATGTTCTGACAACCAACAAGAATAAATATGTCTATAAGTTGAATGTAAATGTTTGTCACACAGGACACAAAATCATATGTAAGAACAATCCAGGGAACAAAAATGCACCTGAGGTCAAAGCCCTCCGCCTGTTTGCCTGGAGCCTCTGTCACAGTTTCCCAAGGCATTGGTCATTCTTTATAGACTATGTTCTAACACACTCCATATCTTAAACAAGATTCTGTTCTCCAGCTAAAAACACCCATGAATCATATTTGGCACTCATGCATGAATCACTGTCGCATCTGACAGCTGTGGGTCAAATACCACAACCCTCCTACTGAATCTTAACTGCCATCATTATCACAGTTCTACCTCTTTTTTTTGGGGGGGGGGATATTTTCTTTATTTACATTTCAAATGTTATCCTCTTTCCAGGTCTCCCCTCTGGAAGCCCCCTATCCCATCCCTCTCCCCCTGCCTCTAGGAGGGTGCTCCCCCACCCACTTACCCACTCCAGCCTTCCTGCCCTGGCAACCTCCTACACTGGGGCATCAAACTCCCACAGGACCGAGGGCCTCTCCTCCCACTGATGACCCACAAGGCCATCCTCTGTCACATATGCGGCCAGAACCACGGATCCCTCCATGTGTACTCTTTGGTTGGTGGTCCATTCCCTGGGAGCTCCAGGGGGTCTGGCACTGTTGCTCCCTCCATGGGGCTGCAAACCCCCTCAGTCCCTTCTCCAGTTCCTCTATCTGGGACCCTGCACTCAGTCCAATGGTTGGCTGTGAGCATCTGCCTCTGTACTTGTCAGGCTCTAGCAGATCCTCTCAGGAGACAGCTCCTGTCGGCAAGAACTTCCCTGCATCCTCAATAGCATCCAGGTTTGATGACTGTATATGGGATGGATCCGCAGGTGGGGCAGTCTCTGGATGGCCTTTCCTTCATTCTCTGCTCCACACTTTGTCTCCATATTTCCTCCTGTGAGTGTTCTGTTCCCCCTTCTAAGAAGCACTGAAGCATCGTCCCTTTGGTCTTCAGATCATCAAGAATAGCTGCTTTGACCACTAGGAATTCCTCCAATTTAACTCTTGAGCACTAGAGGGCTGCCAAGAGCTCAGCTCAAATATCAAATCCTTCAGTTAGATGTCTGGTGGCAGATTCAGTCAAAAACTACTTCCCTTTGAGTTTCAGAAATACAAATACTGCATTATTTTTTTCCTATGTGGGTCCTAGACTTTAATGTGTGTGTGTGTGTGTGTGTGTGTGTGTGTGTGTGTGTGTGTGTGTAGAAATGTCATTAAATTTGGCCTAGAAGAGGATCTGAGAGAGAGAAAAAAAAACGAGCTCTTAACGGAGGGCTGGAAGTGGAAGAGAAGAACATAGAGTAACAGAAAACTGGAAGGGGCCGGGGGTGGGGCGGTGGTGGTGGTGGTGCACACCTTTAATCCCAGCACTTGGGAGGGAGAGGCAGGCAGATTTCTGAGTTCCAGGCCAGCCTGGTCTACAGAGTGAGTTCCAGGACAGCCAGGGCTATACAGAGAAACCCTGTCTCGAAGAAAAAAAGACAACTGGAAGGGGCTTAAAGGGGCAGTCAGGGAGCCAGCAGCAGGAGGGGCACAATGGAGGGGTCACTTTTATATGCTTATTTATTGAGTATAATGTTGGGAGCTACTTTGCCTGCTTCTGTGAAAGTCTGCCTGCCAGCCAGAGTCCAGGCAGCTCAGAGTCAGCTGGTAGATTTCCTGGTCTGCTGACACATGGACCAATAAGAGAAGCTACACTTGAAGCTCAAGGCGAGGGGCTGAAACTTCTATTAATGTTAGTAGAAGGAACAGGGAGGTCTCAGGTCAAGAACAGATATTCTATGTACCTTAGCCATTGTCTCCGCTAGCTTGCGACTTTGTTTCCCACAATACTGTAAAGTATATAAAGGTGAAGAGAAATACATTTGTGGCTGTCATGGTACATACCCGCAGCCCTGCCAATTTCTAAGTTTTGTCTCTAAGTCTTTTTCCCATCTTTCCTATAATCATCCTCACTTCCCCCCTCAGAGGACTGTTCGACTTCACATTGGTAGGCCTAGTGCAGTATAATTTGTGAAATGGCTAAGCTTTACCATTTTTAATTGATTCTTTTCTTCCTGAATGTATAAGCTTCTCATATACTCAGTGTTTGAATTCATTTCAGAAACACACAATGAGGCAAAGAGACACCGTGGCTCTCGCCTATGGTTCACCAATGCTGAGGAAAGAGGAGCAGCTGAGCACGGAGTGATATGATAGTGCCTGATCAGAAAGGGCAGCACGGCAAACTCTATTTCCGTAAAGACAGTAAAAAGCTGTGCATTGCAAAGATAAATTTCCAGCGTGCCAATGAAATTTCCAGCTCCTTCTTGTTGTTTTGTTTTAGGGAGGTTGTAGCTGTTGTATTTGATGGGCTCAGACTGGCAAGCCTCTGCCTCAGGCTATAGGTCACTTAAAACTGCAGTCAGGGGTGGGGCAGTGGACAGTACCGGAAAACTTGGTAAGGCTGAGTGGGTGGGAAGCCTGGGGAACCTCTGAGAGGACAGTAGGCGCTTCACCTGCTTCCAATCAGGCCCTGGTCACACGATCACACTCCTTGATAGGAATGTGTTGGGTCACATTGATCAAAATAGAGTTCTCCATGCTAATGCGGTATGTAGAGGCCCTGAGGATTGATTGAGTCAATAAGCTTCCCTTCCTGAACATTCCTTCCAGCGAAAGGTATTTAATCTCTGGTCCACCCTGAGAAGGTAGTATGCACCCAATTTCCACGATGAACAAGCAATAAACAGTTTAGAACCAAGGACTGTCTCTTTTATCAAACAAACAAACAAACAAACAACGAAACAAAACAAAACAAACAAACAAAAAACCCGCTGTAGGGAGCATGGGGATGACCTTTCTCTGCACTCCCAGACTCACCATCACTGAGCTAAGCCCGAGTTCCCCATCCCCCGTCCCGTCCCATACCTAGGGTCCTCAGCCCATGGGCCCAACTCCATTCCCAACTCCCTATGATCCAGCGGCATCTGGATGTCCAGGAGTTTGGGAGTCCCCCCTCCCCTTGCCTGGACTTCTCATCACTGACCCTTCATTCCAACCTCTCTCTGTGGTTACTACCAGTAACTAGATGTCCCAGAGTCAGGGAACCCCAGGTTCGGCCTCCCACTTCTTACACTGTGTTTTCCCACTCCCTGAGCCATGCATGGGGGGGGGGGGGCGCTCACACCTGATGGCAGTGCAGGGTAAATGCAGACTAGCGCTTCACATTCTACCTGCCCATCAGCGTTCCCACACCCCAGGGGCAGAGCAGAACTTGAAACCACAGTCAGGTGCCACGGAGTCCAACTGAGTAACATTTAACAAGGATTAGTTACAAAACAGTGCTAGCGGCTTCCTTTTTGCACGGTTGATGCAGACAATGCCAGCATGCTTCACCGTCCTAATCTTAATAACAATCCATTTACTTTTGACTTTGTTTTTGGTAACAGCTTGCTGTCTGCCATGATTGCGTTGATATTTTGGTTGCATGGATCATTGGTGGTCTCCTCTACCATCCATGTTCATATTGAGGGGTCTGTTAGTTGGCTGTTTTGGATATGATAGATTCCTTCCTGGCTCTCCTCCTTTTATTCCTTCCTCTCATGAAATTTATTATGTATGTGTTCTTATGGGTGACACTGCCTTTATTCTTCCCTTTATAGAGTTGCTCTAAGGATTTTTTTTGCAGTGTTGTATCAGTTGTTGTGAGTTGTTTTAATTTGTGCTTTCCTAAAAATGGTTAAAATAACCAATAAAAAAGGAAAAAAAGTGTTTTTATTTCTCTATGGAATTGCAAAAATTACTTGCCAAACGTAGCCATCTTGACTGAAAGCTGAATACTTTCAGACTTTAAACTATGTCATCCCATTTTCAATGGGTGTAGCCTTGTCTTTTCTGACGTTTCTGGTTTGAATGTGGCTTGGTGTTTCCACCTATTGTTCTTAATGTCATTTCTTTACAAGTCATGCAGTGGTTCTTCTTTGGTCATATCTGTTTACGTTCTACATGCTCTCTAGTTTGGAGCTCTATAATCTTTTCCTTGGTTTGAAGACTCTCCAGCTATCATTTGATTAAATAAATTCTGTTTTCAGACTTTTTCTCAACTCCTTCTTCTGTCCCATTGGTTCTTGGGTTTGGCCTTTTGGATGTGTCCCACAGTCTTGGAAGTTTGTGATATCGTCATTATTTTTTCTATATATTTTTCTGGTTGTATTGCTATCTCAACCTTGTCCTTCTCTGAAATCCATCCATCTTATCTGGTAATGATACTTTCTGCTGTTGTTGTTGTTGTTGTTGTTGTTTGATTGGTTCATTTTCACAGTCTCAATTTTCTTGCTGGCACTTTCCTACATTTGTTTATTTGATTTGGTTTGGTTTTTGATTTTGCAAAGTTACTGGCTATTTTGTTCACTTTTATAATTTTCTTATCCAGATCCTGAGTTGATCATTCTAAATTGTTCTTATGTGCACTTGACTCTCCCATATATGATCATTTATATAATTTCAAAGGAGATCACTATGTCTTTATCTGATATGTCGCCTATCTCCTATTCTTTGATGTCTATTACTGAGGAGCTGTAACTCTGGGTGGATGTCACAGTGGACAGCTGTCTCATGTATTTTGTTTTTATTCATTCTGCTTTGTGTATCTGATAGATGTTTCTCCTAAGTTTTTTCTTCCTCTGTTTTCTTTTATTTGTTTGTCTTATGTAATTTCTCCTGGTGATTTGCTCTTGATTTGTGTTTCTTCTGGCTGTTTAGCAGGGAATATGTCTGTACTACCAAATACAATGACTTAGCCAAATTTCCAGTGCTGACTTGCAATAGAAAACCCTAGAGCACTTTTCCAAATCCCCAATAGAGTTTAATGACATTTGAATGAAAATGTACTGATTTTGAACTAATGTTTAACTAGTGAAGTGAGTAAGGAAAGGCAAAGAAGGAGAAGAACTTAAATGAGAAAGGAAGTATGAGGGTCATAGGTTTGGGAAGTAGAGAAGTGGTTGTAAGACTAGGGTCATAAAACATTTGACAACAAGATTAATTTGAAAACCAACAACATAACAAATATAAAGCTATACGTACTAATAAGGACTGTGAGTCTTCTGGGAAGGACATGGATGATGAATTCATGAATTCACAAAAGTCGTGGCTACATGTGTAAGACATGGACCTTTCCGGATTCTATGATTGTTGTGAGGCTCCAACCCTAAACGTTCTGTTGGTGCTTGCTGGGGGAGGGAAAACCACATTCCTCTGTGGTATAGGTACTGACAAGGCATTTATCTTTGCTCCAATGACTCCCTCACTCACATCCACCCTAGTGGAAGAAATCCTAATTGAGTGCAGTGGGCCACAAGTAAAGGATATAAAAATAAGACACAAATGAAAACTGTTAAAAGAAGGTGGGGCTTGTGGGGACATGGAGGTTAATCAGGATAATGGAGGGAATACAATCAAAGTGCTTATACACATAAACATATATACACATACATATGTAACTATGTAATAACGATAAGTTTAAATCTTTAAAATATCCAATAGCATGAAATAGAAGGTGTCATGTGTAGAGCCATTATTTCTTCCTCGTCAGTATGACATGGTCTCTCTGGGTGAATTATATATCAGTTTCCACAGGTAGAAAGGTCTACTGGGCTCATCAATTGAACCAAGTCATCAGTGGGTTCTTCCAAATGAGGATTTCTATGACAAAGACCACTTTTCTGTCAGAAGTTTTGCTGTTGTTGTTCAGATTGTTTTGGTTGCTATAATGAAACACTACCAAAAACCAATTTGGATAAGAAAGAGATTATCTCAGATGCAGCTTCTACCACACAGTCCATCATTGAGGAATGAAGTAAGAACTTAGGGCAGGAACCTGGAGGCAGGAACTGAAGCAGAGATAAAGAATACATTAGCACAGCTGAATTTTCCCTCTGTGGCTCTCAGAGACCGCATACAGGTGGACACCTCACTGCTGACTACAGCAGGCACTAACTGGCAGAAGCAGCATGCTACAGCTCTGTTGCTTGGCTGGTTCTATGTGGAGAAAGGACAATCTGAGCCCCTTTCTGTTTGCTTTAGTTCTTCCTTTTAAATGGCATATGGTGCTTTTACTTTAACTGTTTTCCATGCTATCCCAGAAACCCAAGTGCTATCTGACAGTTTACCCAGATGTCTTATGGTAGCTCTGTAGTCTCAATTTGAATTACCCGAAAATAGGGGATGGAGAGTTGGCTCAGTGGTTAAGAGCACTTGCTGCTCTTGCAGAAGACCCTGATTCTGTGCCTAGCACCCATCTGTTAACACATACCTTTCAATAACTCTACTTTAAAGGACTATAGTGTCCTCTTCTGGCCTCCATGAACACCAGAGCATAAAATTCACACACAGACACACAGACACACACAGAGACACACAGACACACACACATGCAGCCAAAACAATTACATAAATAATATTAAAAATTTTTTAAAAGCATAACTGAAAATATTTTCTAAAAGTTACTTTCCTTGTTGCTCAGGTTAGATGTTGGACATAGAAAAGACAACTATACATGACTTGAAAAACAGGTTGATATTTATTTTTTGTTCACCTCTGAAGATTCAAGCTCAAGGTACATATGATGTCAATTAGTCCCTGATGACTTTATTATTGACTCCTTAACCCTTACTTCCAATAGCATATTTTCATCTTGATTCAAGTATATGTGTAGCATGTTGGTAAGTGACACTTCTGAAGTCCCAAACCTACCCGTCCACCCTGACCCTCCACTCCTGTCACATAAACATATGAAATTTGGGAAGTAAGAAAGATTTGTTCTTCTAGACACCAATTGCATTCTGGGTCTCACTGTATTTTCACAAATCTCAGTACATGTGATATCTTTATGCAGTTGTCCTTCCTAGGTACTGCTCAAGCTGATCTTCAGCACTTCAGGCTCAGTCCCAGATGCAAAGACAAAGTTTTGTGGGGCTAACCCAGTCACCACCAGCAATTTCATGGAGTGAACTCCTTATAATCTGTCTCTGACTATTTCTGGATCTTTTTTCTCTGAGTGTAACATTTACCAGGAAATTATTTTTGTTATTCCAGATAACTCATCTGGGGTATGTGCTATTTCCAACTTAAAGAGAAACTGATACTTTATGTTGTTGTGGTGCAAGATTCCCAACTGTAGAAAATACTACACATCTTCTCTGTGATCTATTTTTAAGTGTTTCAAGACAAAGTATTATAGAAAGCCGCTCCCCATAGCAGTTTCTAAATTGCATTGAATGAGGTTTTACTTAGAAACACAGTTCTGATGCAGACCACAGATGCAGCATCCACAGTTGGGACCTTCTTGTTCAGGACGTGCAGGTGTGCTTCTCAGCTGGGCTCCCTCCCTCAGGGGGGGGGGCTCTGCTGAAGGAGCCCCAGTTTTTGTCCAGCTTGTGCTGCCACTTCTAACACTGTGTCAGCTCCCAGAGAGCACAGAAGTACTTCCCTGAATCGTCTGGTTGCAAGGCTGAAATGACAAGGCTGATGGACTTGAATGATTGCTGGAAGACTACAGAATAGCGACCACTCCTCTCTTTTGCAGTAGAAGAAGACATCTGGCGAATAAGGAAAACCATTTCTCCACTAAGAAGTTGCTTGTACCAGAAAAGATGGTATAAGAGTTGACTTGTCTCATATGAACAGTCCAGGGTGAGTTCTTCTCCCTCCTGCCTGCTTGCCATTGATTGGACCTGAGTCACTTTCTGGGCCACATTAGATCCTGGAGAACAATCAGAAGAAAGAATGAAAAGCTTATCCCATGACAGTATGAGCAAAATTCTTTTGGAGTTGGGCATTTTAAAACCCAAAGACAAACCTGACTGAATACACATTGTGCTGGCTTCTCTCCAATCCCCCTTGCCCCTCATGTCTATAGGAACTGCCATATGCCTGACAATGCTTCCTGTTGGATATCCTTAGTTATACATGGTACATTCATACCAGAGAAAGCCAAGGCCACCAGCACACAGAGCAGGCTGTGAGGAGGCATGTGGCACACGTCCTCCTTTATGAGTGTGTCTGCTCTGCCTCAGCTCACCGATCAGTGTCTGAGTGCCTGACACTTGCACTGCCTGCATTCTTTATGTAGCACCCCAAACAGGAAATGGGGTTTTGTAAGGTCATAGGCCACAAGTTCTATGTAGAGAGAGAAAAGGTGTAGCTTACCACAGACTTTTACTTACTTCCTTGTCTGTCTTGTTAGACAAAGGAGGAAGCACTTAAAAGTAAAGGAAAAATCCATACTGAGAATATAGCTGCTTTACACACATGGGTATCATTCAGTGGGATAATTTTAGGACCCAAAATTAAATTCATCATAAACCATGTGTGATAAGTAATGTACTTACAGATCATTGTCATATGCTTACTTCTCTACATCAATTTGCTAATAAAGGTTAACAAAGAAAAAGTCCTCACAAGTCCATGTATCTCCCCAGAAAACACTGGGATCTGAAATAATCGACCTCCCTTAATGAGTGCTAGGGTTTATTTAAATAATATAATTAACAAAACTAGTTCTAAATCATATAGTAAAGGACAGTCCATTAGAATTCCAGAAGATCCCTGTTTGCTTAAGTTATGTAAAATTCTAAGAGGTGTAAAAGTAGTCTTTGGAGGTCTAGGAGATACTCATTGTGTCAGTTCCCTTCAGTATAGCATGAGAACCTATGTGTGGATCACCAGCAGCCACATGAGAATGTAGATGTTATAGGGTGCATCTACAGTGCCAGATTTGGAAAGCAAAGACAGAAATATTCCAAGGTTTCACAAGTCAGTCAGTGTAGTTCAGTTGGTGGCATTCAGGTTCTGTGAGTGTCTATTTCCACCCTAAATAAAAAGGTGGACAGCAATAGAAGATAGCAAATGTTAACCATGAGCACTGGTTAATACACACACACACACACACACACACACACACACACACACACACACAAAGAGAGAGAGAGAAAGAGAGAGAGAGACAAACAGACAAATAGAGAGACAGACAGACACAGAGCAGAGACACAGAGACAGAGACAAAGAGACAGACACAGAGACACAGAGACAGAGACAAAGAGATAGACACAGAGAGACACAAAAAGAGATTAAGGACAATAACTAAAAACCCCATTTTTACAAACATAGATTAACTTTTAAAAGTCTAGCATTAAGATTCATTCAGAAGATGGTTCTTACACTCTTACATATAGAACTCTACATATTACATGTCCTAAAAGTTTCTATACCATTGCCCTGAATTATTACTAGTTACATTCTGTTTAATTTTAGTTTACAAAAATGGTCATTGATAAGCTTGCCATGTCTCTCTCTGACTCAAGGCTGTTATATGTGCATGATACAAATAACCCACAAGCACTTAGGAGCATGTTGGTGCCATGTAAATTAGTGGTTGGATTTTGTACTAAAGTATTGTCGTTTAGAATGTAGTTCATAATCTTTCACTTGCTCTCATTATCCCAATGAATGGAATAATTCAAAAGGGAATCAGAAAAGAAAATACAAACAAGGTCTCTGAAAGAGCTCCAGGCCTCTCTATGAGATCAAATGACCTATAATCAAGTGCATGAGGGACTACTGTCTAGTATCTGAGGTATATTTCCCTGTCCATGACTCTGCTAAGAGCTGAGAGCACATGCCCTAGACTGCAGTCTCTGTAGTTAGCAGGAGACCATGCAGGAGACAGCAGCCTGGGGAGCTCAGGATGGCATGGCTCTGCCCCTGCTCTTGTTTTCCACAGAGCAGTTGGATGCTCTCCTGCTGCATAGCCACAGCCTTTGAGATGTGACTTTGGAGTTCAGTGGGTTGAGTCCTGGGCTGGACAATTGGTCTCATTCTAAATGCTGCTTTGTCTTTCCCTGTGATTAACTGACAGACAATACTTCCTAATGAAGATAAAGCTTAAGGTTGGTGGAGAGATAGCTCAATAGTGAAAAGCACTTGCTGCTAATGATAAAGGCAGAAAGAAGCCCAGCTCCCAGAACCCATTTGATAAGCTAGTATCCTACAAAACCTGCAACTCCAGTTTTGAGGGATTGGACACAATCTACTGGTCTTCACACAAGTCTGTGTTTACTCACACATACACACACAAACAAAAATAAAATATTTTAAAAACAATAAAGCTTAATATTTAAGGAATCATAAAACCAAATCAATCATTCAGGAAAACATGAATAATGGTGTGCTTAATTCAGAAGTGGGAAGGTAGGGAAGGTACATCAAGAAAGAAAGAGGAGAGAAGAGAAATGCTGTGGGCCTGCCCAGCTGGAATGGGTTGAGTGGGACATAGAATTGGATGCAGGTCAAAGGACTGATGGCTCCTGGCCTTGCATGACACTTAACAATTTCTTACTGTTCTGTGCTTCATTAAGTGCCGAAGACTTAACTCTTTCTTATTGTTCTGTGATAAAAACTTAAATCTTTATTATTTTTCTGTGCTTGATTAAGTGCTGAGGAAACTTAACTCTTTATCTCTCTTATTATTTACTTTATAATTCTCTGTTTTTGCATAAGTACTGGAAAGCTTAGCTCTTACTTTATATTTACTTCATAATTCTCTGTGCTTAAATAAATGTTGGAAAACTTAACTCTTACCTTTTAAACGTATTTTATAATTCTCTGGCAATTAACATATGCTGTATAGCAGTAGAGGATTAAGTAAAAGAAAAGTTCTTTGTTCCTTTCTGTCTCGCCTGGAAGCCCAGCCTCTTGCTCGCTAGGCTAGAGGGAGGTTTGGAACAATTAACTTTTAGTAAGCCAGGAAAAGAAAGTCATACTCACAGAAAGAAGCTCTTTTACACAAGCAAAAATGCATAGACATACATACACATTCATACACAAACAAACATGTCAGGTCTGATCGGTGGTCTCACCAACTCCACATGTATTCATGCATACTTACATGCAAGCACCTGTACTTATATATGCATATATCTATTTAGTGGATGGTGTAAAAAGCCTCAAGAGCAAGCTCCATAGAGCAAGCACCAATACAGAAAGAACTCACTCATTCTGGATGAAAAATAAGCTTCAACTTTTATTGCTTAGAGAAAGAAAAAAAAATTTTTTAACATGAAAAAGCCCTGTCTTTGTCAGTAAGAAGAAACATGTTGTTAAGAAAAAACATCTGTCTCATGGTAAGAAGAAACCTGTCTTCTCTCTCTCTGCTCTCTCTGATTGCTCTGCTCACTTTGTTCTGCTGCCTAGCTTTGCTCTGCTCTGCTCTGTTTCTCTTCAGCTTCTTCTCTTACTGCTACCATTCCCAGTTCTTGTAAATTTGCAGGATACATGATAACATGGTATCCTAACCCTATTTTTTTTCAAAAGTTCACAAGTTCAATCATAAGTTGAATTCAAATCATAAGTTGAATAACAAGTTACAACAGAGATGTTTACATGTGTTTCCATTAAGATTAGTTATCTAATTAAACATTCATTATCTGTCACTAACTCACAGGTTCATTAAAAGTTTAAAACAATAATTCTTATGTCTAAGCACAATTTTGTCAAGAGGCAAATCATATGCCTAGTGTTTCACTAGTATTGAAGTTTTGTATGTTTAAATGAGACAGTATTTTATTTTTGTCCTTGTACCTACAATACATAGCTCCTTCTCAGTTTATGACCTTTAGTTATCAGATAACAGTTTCACATTCAGTCTAAATGGAATGTTGTTCCTGATTGTAAATCTGTTTCAAGCCTTCTTTCTATGTTGGTGCAATTAGCTTGTGACACATGAAAGTTTACAGAGCCCTAATTACAACTTTCATATTACAGAGTGCTCAAAATTACTTGTATAGATTTAGCAATTCTATAGAATCATTATTAAAAATTATGGAATCATCAATTTGTCTACATAGCATTGCTACAGAAAAAGTATGCTTTAGTTGATCTGCAGAAAATCTGCCCAATAAGGTGGGCTAATGCTCAGGAATTGTTATATTGATCTAAGAATGACAGAAAAAGATGTATCAGCAATAAGAATCAATCCTGAGTAAGATTTCTAAAAGCTTTGCAATTCAAAATTATCCATCACAGCCATGTAATATGATGTGTCATCTCCAGAAGGTCACTTGAATCTTTTCGGCTTTCCTAGATGGCTCCTGACAGATGGCTCCTGACAAATACCACTGAGGATGTTTGAAAAACACTGATAGATATTTATTATTTTGTGTTTACCTACAAGTACATTACACATATATTTTTAATGAAGCTATTCCATGTGCTGGCCATACTTACCTCATCCAACAAGAAACCAAGTCCCAGGCATGAGAAACCTCTTTTGATATGTTGATCATGTGAATCAAGAGGGTCTTGGAAGAGTTCTAGCTATTGCTGTTGGCCTTGGATCCCAGAGACTATAGGTAAGCCCCTATTGAGATATCATGCACATTGGACACAGGACATGAGAAATTTAAACTGGGTCTGACCTGAAAGCCTCATCACTGACTACTAACTTTAATAATATTAGAAGGCACTATGCAAGTTGCCAAAGAGGAAGAGCAATCAAAAATCCTATCTTGATATGATGCTTATGAATCACAACAATGAACAACCCTGCATGGTACTTACAAAGGTATGATATTGGCACTCATAACTTGATGGTAACCAACACAGCTCTGATTAGACTTAAAGCCCACTAAGGGAGAAGAGAATGAGAGGTCCTTTTGACCTTATGTGCATAGCCATAAAGACTTCAGCTGATTCTATTAGAAAAAATTACATTCAAAATTATATTTTGTTCATCTATAATATACACATATTAAATCACTTCTTTAGTGAAG
The DNA here is from genome assembly GCA_019843815.1 of Montemys delectorum. Lineage (NCBI taxonomy): Eukaryota > Metazoa > Chordata > Mammalia > Rodentia > Muridae > Montemys > Montemys delectorum. Next base: position 13,528 of record JADRCD010210779.1, read on the forward strand.
GTTATGTATTTTCATTATATGAGTAAATTGAATTCTTTCTTCGATGATATCATTTGTATTGTAGACACACCTGTATCCTTGTGAAGACCTCCTGGTTTACATGAATTTCTTGAAAGTAGATATGGATTTGAGAAGCAAAACAAGAGGAAGTAGAAGAGGTCAGTGGTCATATAAATCACTGCTTCCCTGTTCATCAGAGGAAATTAAGGTAAAAGAAAATTCTATGTGATTTCTATCCCAGAAGCCAAATTCAAGATCTCCTGACCCTAGGTGGTAACATTCACACATTAACAACATTATTGATAATACAGTAGGTAGATGGAGCCTTTATAATTTACAGCTGGTACAAACCAACCACACAGAGAACTATTTGTACAACCACTCAGAAGAGCGATTCATCTAAACTAGTTAAACACAAGCAAAATCCCAGCTGTTTCTGAGGAACAAAGGGAGACTGGAGGAGAAAAGCAAGCTGTGACTTTAGCTTGGACTGTCACCAGCCTGAATGAGTCTAATCCTCAAATCCACAGTTCCTGCAAATGAAAACCCCCCTGCATCTCTGCCAGGCTCAGCCCACAGCAGGGCTTTGCTGGAGCCTCAGCTGCAGGTTTGGGTACGGGCTGCAGGTGCCTGGAGAGCACTGTGCACTTGCTGCACAGAAGTAGGTGGCTGAGTCTCCAGGCTGAGAGTCTGCGATGTGCAAGGAGAGCTTTTTCTCACTTTTACTGAAGAAGACTGTGAATCGTCCATCTTCCTTTTTATTGGACACTGATCGTATGGCGATTAGGAGTGCAGGACCTTCCCCAGGGGACTGCCGGTACCATGGGAAGTAGTCAAAAGCACTGTTCTCATAACTGCAGTTCAGAACTGTGGTTCCTCCTTCCCGGATTGTCAGAGACTGGGGACTTTGTCTCACCTGCTGTTGGTCACGTTTCTCCTTCTGCTGGCCACTCACCCCTGTGTAGAGAAATAACAACTGTTGTTAGGTTCCCAGGAATGTACTTCCTGATTAGGTATCATGACTTGCCTGGTGTCCCAAGTCTCTTGTGCCTCCCCATTAATCCCACATCCTCAGGTTTCTCCTCCACGACTCACCAGCTAGGTGAAGGCCTAGGAGTAAAAGCGATGTTGTTAGAATCTTGTCCATTTCTCCTAGACTGAAGGTTGAGAAGAACTCTGGTGGCCTTTTATCTCCCAAAGAACACTGACTCCAACTTTACATGCACCTCAGTTCTTTCAACAGGCTCCACCCTTTACAGACACTTTGTCTGAAGTTCCTTCTGACATAGGAGGTACTTCCTCCCATTCTGCTCAAACTTAGTATTGTTGAAAGCAGGGTCCTGAGAGTCAGAAACCGTCAGTTTAAATCTGCCATCATAGGTTGTTGGTAAAATTTATGTTGATAGAGCCACCAAGTACAGCAGTGTGGATTCCCAGAAAGAAAGAAAGGAAGAAAGGAAGAGAGAAAGAAAGGAAGAAGGAAAGAAAGAGAGGAAGAGATAAAGGAAGGAAGGAAAGAAGGAAGAAGGAAGGAAGGAAAGAAAAAGAGGACCAATAATCCAGCTAATATAGCATCATTTACAAACATGTATCTAGGGGATCTGAGGTCATCATATAAGAGACACATACCTGTATATATATATGTTTATTGTAGCACCATTCACTGTTGTCAAGATGTAGATGCAACCTAGTCAGACAATGAATGAGCAAAACATTATATCTGAAACAACAGAGTAATACTCAGCCAGAAGGAAATATGAACTTATGCCATCTGTAGAAAAATGAACGTTATTGAAGGACATGACGTTAAAAGCAAAACAAAGCAGACATGTAGAGGCACACAACACATATGTTTTCTCAAGTGTAAAAACAAAAAGAAAATGAAAGAAGGGGGAAAGTAAAGTAAAGATGATCTGGAAATAGAAGTAAGACAAATGAGTAAGAAGAGGGGGTCACTTGGAGGGGGAAAGGAGAGTACAGCAGAAGGAGACGGCAAGGTGAATATAGGGGAATCACTACAAATGCATATACTCAACCATTACCACCAACCTACTCACCTGTACAATTAATGTGTGCTAATAATTAGGATATTTATGATTAAGAAAGGATGGATTTTTCTCCATTCTAGAAGTTTATACACACACACACACACACACACACACACACACAACTTAAAATGAAGATATATATATGGCATGAATAGGCCTACCAGACACAACAGGCTAAAGAACAAACAGGCAGTGCCAGAAATGTATTACCTCATTTGGTGTTTGAGTAAATTTGTTAGAATTAGGTAAAATAATGGCCAGAAGCCATTGAAAAAAGGAATAAAAATTCATTCAGCTTATATTCTAATCATCATCCATCTCAGAAGCAAGCCAAGTCAGGAATTCAAGCTGGAATGCCAGCAGGAAACGGAGATTAAAGCTTCTCACTGGCTTGCTGTCCCTGGCTTGCTCATCTTATTTTATACTTTATACATCCCAAGACTTCCTGCCCAGGGGCAACAATGCTCACAGTTGGCTGGGCCCTCCCACATTGATAATTAATGAAGAATATGTCCACAGACATGCCTCCAAACCAGTAAGACAAATAAAATTGTTTGATTAAGGCTCCCTTTCCCTGGGTATCTCTAGTTTGTGTCAAGTTGATAAAAATTAATCATCACAGCTTACCACTTATCAACTTGACACATAAAAACAGTATTATTTAAACTTAATCTTTATTTACTTGTTGATACTCCAAGATTTCATTTTTTGAACACAACATAACAAAATAGTAAATTTTAAATAACTAGTCTTTTAAAAAATTCAAAGACTTTAACATTTAAAGTCTTCTACTACTGGGTTCTTATACAATCCAAAATGAGTTAGAAATTTCTTAATGCAAATGGCAGGAACCAGGGCACTCTTAAATCAAACAAAGCAAATTTCTGGTGCCTGAGTTTCTTCCCATGTTCCCTTCAGCCATGCAGCACCCACTCTGCAAAACCTGTATCACACATGGGACTCTTACACATGGCCAAGTTGGGTTTACAGATTGAAGTGAAGCCCCGACCTTCCCAGACCACAGTTTCTATATGTGGAAATTTAGGAAATAATTCCCAGAAGATTGGCTTCGGTTAACCTAATTCATTATTGCTGATTTATTCAGCCACAGTTAATCAAGGTCAATGGTTCCAATAAAACAGAAATTTCATATCTAGATTATTAATTCAAAATAGCTCATCAATTGTCCTCATCAGTTTTTGTCATCTTTCTTAAGCTTTATAAACCAAGTCCCATTATTTGTACTTCAATCATTCCATAGATTAATGGAAATCTCAACCCTCATTAGAGAAACTAATTGCAGTAGTTTATGATTAACCCTTTGTCCCACTATTGGCCCGTATGCAGAGAATAAACTTCTGTGGAATGGTCAGCCCTAATGAGCTATCTGTATCACATCCTCTCCTTCCAAAGTTCAAGAATCATCATCAAATAAAAAGCAGAGAAAGTGTCAGAGGCAGAGGTGATGGGTGACTATAAATAGACAGTGTCTTCTCAGGACAGCAGGAAAGCTGCACAGATGGAGTCCCAGTTTTAGAAATAGCCTGCACAAGGCCTTCCAAGGTTAA